>JAQBSW010002521.1:0-101682 GCA_029291075.1 Eudiplozoon nipponicum | reverse complement strand
TGATTGCGCGGTTGGTGGTAAAAATGCTTTAAATCAAGTTTGCGAGCTTGAAGTAAACAACAATCCCATTGTATTTAACCAGTCGTCCAACAACAGAACGTACAATAATGTTGGTATCGGTTAATAACACAATAGCCATAGTGTTAGTATCTTTTAAAGACTTGGTATATATATTATATAGAGCGAGTTAGCATTGAAGTCGCATTGTGGAGACTTTATATAATGTTAGCCTCACTACTGCAGGTTTACACATTCGTCTAGGAGATGCTATAGTCCTATTATCCCACATTCCTTACCCAAATATATAGTGGTTAAAGGGCGTAATACCGGCTCCTACTGATGAGTTTCCAGTTAGCACGAAACGATTGTGCATGAGATTCTTGCTTCTTCGTACGTCCGATATATGTGCTACCGCACATGCATGAATACTTGTAGACTATGAATGATTTATGAAGAATTGGAAATTCGTCTTTGGCATCCAACCTCATGATTCTCTGTACATTATAGATGCTATTAACTTTAAAACTGGAAAAATTCTCCTTGGTTATTCTATTCAGTCGCTGTGCAATTATTGAGGTTTGTACGTCGCCTCTAAATGGTAAGTTTAGGAAAACCTGCTTCACGATATCCTCTCTAGTGCGAATCTTCCGTGGTCCCATGTTGATATCAATGAAACGCTCTGGGTAGTTGTTCATAAGCAAAATTTTCCTGAGGTAGCCTAGTTCTTCCTCGATCTTGTGTTCAGAGCAGATCTTCCTGATTCTGTTTGCTAGTTTGTTTACTATGTTTTTTGTGGGATTTTGGCACACTGCTGTTGTAATGAATGTATTGCCCGGTGAAAGTGGATTTTCTATATATGGTCAGCGTCAAATCCCCATTTTCGTCTCGAGTGAGTTTGATGTCAAGGAAGGGAAAGCTATTTTTTCTCAACCTCGAGATTGAATTTGATATCTGGATCGGCTCCATTTGCTTGTTTGAGGATGAAAGATTGTAGAGCGAAGTTTAGTATTCTCGAAATAAATGGCCATTATCCACTTTGTTATTAATGTTTTTTCTTTGCAATTAGAAATATATATATATATATATATATATATATATATATATTAGTTCTTGCAACAAATAATATAAACTTCTGAGACGTTTAAAACATTCAGATGGAATAATAATAATTGCAATTTTAAATATATTTGTTGTAGATTAAAATCTAATGTTAAATTTTCGGACATAAACACGTTGCTTTCTGTGACCAAAACTGTTGATTAATTTTTTGAAGGAAAAGTAGAAATTAATTCACGCGATCTATTGATTTTTTGTGTTTATTATTACCCATACAATCAATCAATGCCTAATCGTGTGAATAATAGTTTATGGAAAACATGAAAGGGTTTTATTCTTAGCTATAGAAATTGTTCAGTCAATGTTCCAATCAAGCAATGTTATGTATTTATATATATATATATATATATATATATATATATATATATATATATATATATGTGTGTGTGTGTGTGTGTGTGTGTGTGTGTGTGTGTGTAAAGATTGGTGTTTATTTCAAAACTACATTTTTCTTTTAAAAAATCAGTTTTCTGCACCCTCGCAATCTGCAATAGCTAATTTTATTATCTATTTGCCTCGTAATAACTGTATGCATTGTCCATACGACAGGTAACGATAATGCATCGCAGTCATGTATAAATGCACAAAGGTATGCTTTCCCATGCACAGGCACGAATCAAGCCATGCATGTATTTATACTGGCCAAACCTAGATAGAATGGGGCTGTATTTATAAAATGGTGAACACATTCAGTCTGGTAACATATGAACTTAAAAGGCAAACGGTAAGCGTGTGATAACAGATAAGAATTGTTGGCACCCGACGTTTGATTGTAGAATAGACATGTGCCGGCACGAATGAGCAAATGTTTCATTTAAGATTTCATATATAAACAAACGCAAATTTTGTTGATTCACCAATACGTTATCACTACCACCACAATCCTGCCTTAGATAACTAATTGGCTTACGTTAAGGCAAAACCGATAGTGAATTCAAAGAAATTGCTCAACCGCGATTCCTCGCATGCAATACGCCTCAGCCATATATTCATACTTTATAGCATTATATGTATTTATTGTGGTTTTGCATTCCGCATCAGTTATTTCTTCATTCTGATCTGAAGAGATCGATAAGTATCAGTGCGTGTGTTTTGGAGGTAGTGTTTGCATTAATGTTAAAAGAGACAATTTTTTATGTCAATACAGCCCTCCTTATTTGCCTAGTATTTGCCATCATCCACACATCAATTCCATAACTTCAAAAGCCGAATGTTTAAAATAGATTAATCTTATTCGGCAGACTGTTCTGAAATATGAAGCGTTGTGGTGTTATTGTTCATCAACTTGGATAATAAAAAGTCATACCTTAAACACCCCGTAAATGGTATCATATTTGGGAAAAATTTGATAAATTTCCGCCATTCCTGGTCAACTTGGCCATGAGAATCCAAAGTCAGTATCTCCAAACACACAATTTTTACATTTATTTCAAACATTAACACCATTTTCAAAAACCTGGAATAATACGGTATTAATATTTATTTTTAAGGAAATTTAAATTTTGTCACGGTCATAGAAAAAATATTTTTACGAATAATGCATCAAATATTGGTGATTTTAAAGCTTTCATTATATATATATATATATATATATATATATATATATATATATATATATGTATATATATATATATATTTGCCAGTATAAAATAAGCGTTGCTTCAGTTAGCAGAGGAAATTCATCCAGTAGACCAGTATTATTCTTATTGTGAACTCTTCATGTACCGTCCAGTATTGGTCGTGGACGTGGCTCGAACCGAGGCATATTTGCTTCGGAGGCTGCGATTCTAACCGCTGCGCCATTCCTTCCGAAAGCCACACACAATATTCAGTTATATTGTAGGGGTACTTCTTGCTGTCCTGTCTAGTTCATGTTTTGTACCCCTGCTACTTATCAATGATGGCTATTATTACAAACCCGTGCGCCTAATCAGTCTCTGATCTTTTTCAGATGGTTGATGTGAGAAGGCAAAAACATCGGGTCATACGTATATTCTACACAATATTGCAATTAGAAATATAATTCACAGAGAGTCCAATTTGACCATGTGTTGGTCGGTAATAAAAAAACAGATTTTAACATAAAATTATATCTTAAACACCATTCACAGTAAAACTAAATTGTCCGTCTTCTAGACGGCAAGAATTAAAATGATTTATGTTTATAAAGTAACATGTTTCGCACACAAGCAGTTGTTATTTCACAAATGTCTGGATCGTAATGAGAATATTCAAATGATTGAAAATACATGATAATATGAACATAGTAAAATGATTTATGTTTATAAAGAGAAATGTTTTACACACAAGTGGTTATTCTTACACAAATGTCTGGATTGTAATGAGTAGTCAAACGATTAAAGATACATGATAATATGAGCCTAGTAAAATTATTTATGTTTATAAAGGAAAATGTTTTGTGTAAACCGTTTAAAGATTTAAATGACAAACAACTCACAAATGTTTAGCTCCTTGCTTCTTATAGTAAACAATCAATCATTTTCATAGTAACGAATAATCCGATTTAACGAGATAAATTCACTGTAACACAATAGTCCACCGCGTGATCCTCTCGGATCGCGCGCGGTTCTATCTATTTTATAAAAACCCTATGAATTACAAATAAATTGCAGTTCAAGAAATATCGATTAAAACTGCTTGAGACTAAAAGAGATTGTTCTTAAAATCACAGCTAAGAGAAATATTGTTTAAGGACAGAGTTAGAATATTTGACCTTAAAGAGCACAGCGTTTATAAAAATCGACCTTCGTTGGGTTGTAACACGGAGCCGCGCGTTACAATATAATAACTTACGTTGTGGTTAATTTCTCCTTCGGTTGGAGCCCACGTAGCATCTCTTTTATCCAAAAGTTCCAAATAACAAAATCGATTAAATGTTACTAGCAGGATTTTGATTATATATGCGATTAATTGTTCCTTTTGCCTTATGCAGTGTTTAATTTATATTGACAATTATATAATCAAATCTATATATACTAGTAATAGAGAGAGAGCATATATATATATATATATATATATATATATATATATATATATATGTATATATATATATATATATGTATATATATATATATATATATATATATATATATATATGGATTTGCATGAGAGTTGTAGATCCGTCGCGTAACATATGTTACCTATGTTCATAAGTCAAATATTTGTGACTTCCTCTTGTGCCAAAAAAATTCTTGACGCCAACAGACGAACCATCGAATAAGTGTGGCATTTTACTCAATTTCCAGAAACGTCGCGTTCAGCTGTATAGCCTCGTCTTTTATCTCCAGACTCATAGAACCGATAATTTTTACAGCATTATTTATTCTGATAAATGTATTTGTTATTCTTCGCCATATTTAGACTAAGCACAAATCATATAACGAGCGCTAAAATATTGTCATTTTAGAATCTTTAAAGTCAAACGGGAATACAGTGACTGGCATAATTCAACGTAAATTCAGAATTGTATCCGGCCGACGTGAACATTGCATTAGATATTGAGCAAACGTCTAAGTTGCTTAACATAGCTTAAGTTTATTTAAATCTTGTTTACAAGCTTCAAATAACCACAACATACTTTGTATCTCACCAGTGGGCCGCATTAGGTATGTGGTTGTGACGACCGTTTAAATACAATGCGGTTGGTGTTCACTTCAAGCTCGCAATCTTGATTTAAATAATTGTTATCACCACCCGCGCAATCAATTATTGTTTAATTGTATTGTCTATATATATATATATATATATATATATATGCCGAAAGCTCCAAAATGTGACTGCGTAGAAATTGTGCAGCCAACATTTCCAGTCAAGTAAAGTTTACGCGAGACTGCTTGAGGTGAGAGACGCATATTTAAATTGCCTTTCCATATATTTGCATTGCAGTTTCATGCTTGCTAATCATTTCGCCGTCGCACTCTGATAATGATCACGAAAGGTAAACCGCGTCAATGCGTACGACTGGCGGTAGTTTTGCTAAGTTGATCCAAGACTGGTTAAATACGATGGAATTGGTGCTTACTTCAAGCTCGTAAACTTGATTTAAATATTTGTTACCACCACCCGCGCAATCAATGATTGTTTAAAAGCGAAAGCTGGGTCAAAACTCAATTCAGCAATAAAAGAACGACCAGATCTCAAACATCATTCTGCGATACAACGGAAATGATCCCTTCTCGTACACAGACACGTGCACAGAAATATACGAAAATGCACTCACGAATTAACCTGCAACAAACCGTTATCAAGAAATAGGAATAAGCCCGAAAATAAATTTATATACTGTGATTGCTATTTATGTCCAACTCGCAAACTTAATTCAGATAATATGTATTTTAGCTTTGCCAGAACTTATCGTTCACATGAATTTTTCTTTGACAGCATATATAGCAGGCGCTACTGTCTAAAATTGCTTAAACAATTTGAATATTTACAGTATTCGCATAAGGGTCTAATGGAACGTACCTTTAAGTGATTGGAATAGCTTTGTTTGAAGTGCGGACAAGTCGATCGCTGCATTTTCAAGCATGAATCAATCTGGAGAATCTCGCTGTAGTAATCATCGTATTCTAGTGCATGAAACGTTCTTACTCCATCATCATTTAGCGAATTCGTCCTTACATTAATTTGCACACGGTTTCACCCACAAGCATGATGCTACCTTCCTTACATCGAACTTCAAATACTCCTGATTCACCTAATAATTTAATTTTATCTTTTTTGTTATAAAGCTTAGTGACTGGGGTAAGGCACTGTTTTTGAAATCAACAAATGTAATCCCCACTTTTTATGTCTGCTGGCCTAAAGCTTCAAACTGCCATTGCTTTTACTAATGAATAAAATTAAGCAACCATTGATTGCACAGGTGTTGTTAACAATTTTTTAAATCAAGTTTGCGAGTATGGGATCAGTGCCTACTTCTAGCTTGAAAACTTGATTTAAAGGATTGATTTTAGTAGAACAATTTTCATTCTACACGGATAATTATTCTTGAAATTAATAAGGTACACGAGTCATTATCCCACCAACACCCATCTCTTGTCAATTTTGGACAATTTCAAATTAATATTACATCCAGTAACGCAAATAATTTAGTGATTCCTTTGCCACCGCAAATTTTTATACCTTCTTCTCCATTATTCCAAGTAACTAATAGGACATTCAATAACTGTATTTACAATTTATGCTTTACGAGTGTCATATCTAAGGTATTTTTCTTCACGTGATGCAGCCGACAATGTATTTCACATGAGGATACCATTATATTTTATAAAATTTATTCTTAAATATAATATAAGTAGAAACCATGCATATGTTCCTCATCTTTATAAGTCTAGTTGACGTGTTACTTCTTTCTAAAGTTAAGGCTTCAGTTTCATGTTGATTAAATAACCCATGTGTACAATTCTTGAGGGTTATAGTTCTATATAAACGGTGATCAATTACAGCAAGTATGTTGCAATATTAATAAGGAAAATGTTAAACGTTTTCTGAAATATGCGTTCTTATTTGACCATGTTACTCAAATCAAAACTAATTGGTCAAGACAGTGCTATATCTAGCTGCAAAGCTACGGCTATAGTACTCCTTTTATATTGCTTATATATAGCCTCTAATGAATAAATAAAATACATTACCCTGTTATTATAAATAATTTAGTATCAATTAAACTAGATATCCAATGCTGTCTACTTACACTATTCTAAATTACATGCAAAGTTTAAACGAGACCAGGACGAATAGTTTTATGTAAAAGCTTAAAACTTGGTCTCCTTTTAATATTCATGTGCTCACTGACTTTTTTCAATACGACAATGAAATTTCTCATTCAAAAAGAATTCTCTCATAGGCTAGTCTAAGGTTTCATTGAACCAAATTCGATTTAACTGCTGAAAGCATATTTACAATATTTGAGATCGAAACTATTCTCCAGATTGAAGCAATTTCTTGCTTTGTATGTATTAGGTGTTGCGAACCTAGTAAAAAATTAGTTCAGTTATGACCAGAAGTATAAACCAAAGGCAGCATGAACGGGAAGTATATTTTCGTGCACATTCGTTTCGTGCTTAATGGCGACTCATCAGTAGGAGACGGTATTATGCCATTTAACCATTATACATTTGGGTGAGGAAAGTGGGAAAATAGGACGGTACACTCTCATAGACGAATGTGAAAGCCTGCAGAAGTGAAGTTAACATCATATACAGTCTCGACTATGCGACTTCAACGTTAACTCACACTATATAATATATATATAGTGTGTCTGTAAAGGATACCAACATTTTGGTTATCGTATCTGTACCCGATACCAACATTATAGTACCGAAAAGGTACATGGTACTAACACTATTTTTGCCGAATCGGTACATGGTACCACAATGATGGATTTCAATGTATGCTATAGTTCACCAAAATTGAGAATTACAACTATTTCTTAACACCTGTTACTCCTGTCAATCCATACACTCTGGCCTTGATCGATATTAGTTATCACACTTCGTGCAACCATGACATCATTCAATTCAATATATAACAGTTAAATACTGTTTGTTGCGGGGATCTAATATATATGCAAGTATGTATTAGGTGTTGCGAATCTAGTAACAAATTATTTCAGTTGTGACCAGAAGGATAAACCAAAGACAGCACAAACAGTATCTAATTTCTTGCTCTTCCTGTCTACCGCTAACAGTAATACGTTTCTACACTCTTCATTACTGATGACTATAACAAATGCAATTATGTATAACGTATTACGTCTCTAGTAAAAAAAATAGCTACAATAAGACCATTATGATATGCTAAAGTCAGCATGAACAAAAGGCTAATTCAGCAAAGCCTTATACTCTTGCCGTAATCAACATCGGTTATCATTCTTTCCTAAATATGTGTACAGGAGATTATGCTTTTAATTTATGATTAATTTGGCCTATCCTGAAGGTTCTAGGCTAAATATTTTGCTACCGCGTACGTAATAACTATCACATAATTGCATATCGAATTTTACTTTGCAAGGAAAAATCTGCAAATATTCCGTTTAAGCAAATCCTCATCATAAAAACGATAATTTGACTACTGCTGCCAATCAATACCAAAGTGTGGGCCTTTTGTGGAGTAACAGGAGTTCAGAACAGTGGGTACTATCAACTTTAAGTAAACTTATTCTAAATTTAAAATCATTGTGTCTGGTCCTATTTGCAGGCTTGGTACATTTTATGTTTAATGAGTTGGCTTTGAACTAAGAGTGCTGAAGACTCTAAATGATGTTGACACTAAAACTGCATTAACACACATATGTAAAGAAGATTGCACCGTCCAACCATCTTATATTGAAGCGTAGTTACGGCGCTTACTGATGAGTTGCCGGTAAGCAAGAAACCCCTCTGTTGATAGAATTTAAAATTTGGTTAATTTTAACTTCGGTATACCCTTCTTGTCCTGCCCGAGGTAAATTCTGGTCAGTATTTCATATGTTTCCTATAAAGCCAACACAGGTGTACTGTATGAATTTTCTTTTCTACACAGCACGATTTTTAAATTTTACTGATTTATTTTTATGTAATAGGATTAGCTTCTGTATCATGCTTACAACCTTGGCCAAAATAAAATTGAAAAATGGTGATGAAAATGTGAAATTGACAATTTATAAAGTTTTACCTTCTTTATTCTGATCTATTTTTTACTTACCTTGGTCATCATTTTTTTCGCGCAATAGATTCAACTCTGCACAATTTTTCAATAAAATATACGATCCAGCAATTTTTCAAGATTGGCAATAGTTAATTATTATCTTTATAAAACTGAGGACATGATGCATTAAGACCTGTTTTGAGTTAAATCGTTGAATGTTATTTTCAATTCTCTAAGAAAATCACGTAAATGAGAAAAATATCATTATCCGACATAACTTTTGAATGCGCTACATTGATAACGGCGTAAAAGCTTCACAATTATGCAACTTATACTTGTATATTTCCACCTTACGGCATTCGGTAAAATTGATAAAGCTTAAAAATACATAAAAATAGTAAACAGACTGAATGACTAACTAATGCAGGATTAGGTGATAGGCAATAGATCCACTTTTTGTATTCCATTAACCTCATTTTTTTACTTTACTTTGACTTTTACTTGTTAAGCCCGGTGACCTAATTCGAATTGTTGGTTTCAACAATGTGATAAAACTGTACACAACGACCGGTGGTTGGTCAAAAATGGGCTCTCCAACACCGCACGGTTTTGTGTTTAAGGTGAGTTTACAATAGCTAAATTGCGTTAATTCCTCTACCAATATGCAGTCAATTAATATACTTGTAAAATTCTACTTTTGACAACATTTTAAAAAATATTTGCGATTTCCGTTCTTTAATTGTTAAATTCTCAGACGTATGCAATGACAGATCCGAATTCACCAAGCATTCTCTTCTGTTGTGCAACAGATGAAACCGCTTTTAGGCAGTGGATCTGTTGGTTAAGAATCGCTATGGTGAGTCAAAAATGTGTTCAATCTGATTGAAACGACAAAAGGATTTTCATAGATAAAAATAACTTTATTCGTAATCTATTTTTATAACTAATTTTGTGATACTTCATTCCCGTAGAAAAGCTGAAATTTGCGCACAAAAATAGGAAGAATAATTTTAACCACTTTTCCAGTATTGGTCAATTCAATTTCTGATTGGGATATTTATTATATATATGAAGGTTGCTAATGCATTTTGAAAACGCATCGAATGCAATTTGATCAGACCAGCTACATCATAATTTTAAGATTTACAATGTACACCTGTAATGGCTAACGAATATTAGCAGACGGAAATACACACAGTAGTTCATCGTAACTAAAAATGCCCAGAGGACAATTCAGATATAAAATAAAGATTTATTATTTACATAAAAATCCATCAGAATTTTTATGAAATAAACTTCTATCTCTTAATTTCAAATTCGAGTTCCGTAAATTGCAAGCTAAAACTTCAAAATGCCAGCTATTTTAATGGATATGGAATAAGAAACTATTTCAGAACTCAGATAATATTATAACTGAATCTTATCATAATTAACGATAATACTTGTAAAATATTATGTTTTCATATAAAAGTACCATTTATCGTTTTTTATGCGTTTTGTAAACTTTATCTTTTGAATTTATCTGCCAAAGAAATCGAACGTGTATATTTAGTTTATAAAGGAAAGTTTCAATTTGAATGTATAAAAATATATTTATAGTATTCCATAGAGCTCAAAAGAGTAACATAACTAAACACAGCTTCTTATAAGGCTGGTGCACGAAAAAATTGTTTTTCTTTGCATTGTTTTGGAAAACGTATATTTATTGCAATTATCTCCAATTGGATATGCATGGTCACACTTCTAGCCTTAATTAAAATGCAAAAGATTTCTTGACGTTTCACAGTTTTGACACGGCAAGCCATGTTGAGTTTTATATGTACATGCAACACCAATCTTATTTTGCACACACCAAGTTGAAATGTGCTACGACAAGTGTTAATTAAGCCTTCTACTGCATCTGCCAGCATGTGATTGCCCACAGGTACAATTAAAAACATAGATATCGTTCGAAGCATAGTGTAATAGAACTCCGAGTGGTGAGGGGACACCACTTGTACCAAATTCCCAAGAAACTCCATGAAAATGGAGCCGGCTTATCCTCCAAAAGGAGTCAGCCGCAGTAAAGTAAAAAGTAAGTAATAGAACTCTACCTTTCACATTAGACAGAGAAATTTTTGTAGTGGATGTCATCAAATGTATCAGCTGCAAAATATGTGAACACCAACGCAAAAAGCAATCTATCCTTCATGGGTTTCATTTACTCTTCCCCTTCGTATCGTAAGTAAATGGGCACCAGTTCCTTACCAAAGGTACAAACATACACAGCGAATTTTGCTATATCCTTTGGCTTATATTTATCTATAAAATGATTTTGGTAACCGTTAATGATAACAGTATTACACACACAAATCAATACAGTCAGCAAACAGTCAAGCGAACACAAATGCAGCAATTCTATCAATCAAGTTTACAAGCATTAAGTAAGCCCTAATCACATTTTATTTAACCAGTCGTCGGACAACATAGCAAAACTACCGCCAGTCGCGTGCACTGACGCGTTTCGACCTTCCAGGATCATCATCATCAGAGTACGACGGCAAACTGACTAACGAGGATCAAACCGCATTGAATATATGTATGGAAATCAAATTTAGATATGCGGCTCTCACCTCTAGCAGTCTTGCATACATTGAACTTGACTGGAAATGTCGGTTGCACAATTTCTATGCAGTCAAGAACATTAACTGTTTGCAGCTTTCGCCACATATACATATATAGGCAATACAATTTAAATTGATTGCGCGGATGGTGGTAATAATTCTTTAAATCTAGTTTGCGTGCTTGAAGTAAGCACCAGTCCCATTGTATCTATCCAGTTGTCGGCCAACATAACGGAACTACAGCCAATCGCACGCTTTATGTTGCTATGTTGTCTGACGACTGGTTATATACAATGGGATTGGTGTTTACTTCAAGCGCGCAAACTTTATTTAAAGAATTGTTGCCACCACCCGCGCCATCAATTATTGTTGAATAGTAAGAAATTAGTTCTAATAGAACCAGAAAGATATACCGATGTCAGAATGAAGGAAAGTTTTTATTTTACACCTATTTCTTGCTTAATGGCAACTCATCCGTAGGAGTCGATACTACGCCTTATAAATTTAGTCAAGAAATGTGGGACAAGTTCTGTATAAACTATATAGTGGCAGTTGGCATTTAGTCGCATTTTCGAAAACTTTATATTAAATTATCACCATTACTGAATGAATGCACATTCTTATAGCATACTTTATCATCCACCTGTCCAATATTTTTTCTTAAATATAATCGGTATAGAGCGTAGTACTGTCTCATATAGATATTCCTGTAGTAAGCACGAAACGCATGTATAAATAGGACTAAAACGTAAATTCCTGCTGGCTTTCGTATTGTATTGTCTATATATATATATATATATATATATATATATATATATATATATATATATATATATATATATATATATATATATATATATATATATATGTGTGTGTGTGTGTGTGTGTGTGTGACGAAAGCTGCAAACAATTAATCTTCGTGACTCCATAGAAATTGTGCATTCGACATTTACAATCCAGTACAATTTATGTGAGACCACTAGAGTTGAGAGTCGCTTATCTCATTTTGCTCTCCGTATATATTTAATGCGGTTTGATCCTCGCAAGTCAGTTTGCCGTCGTATTCTGATGATGATCATGGAAGGTCGAAACGCGTCAGTGCGTACGACTGGCGGTATTTTTGTTGTTGTCCGACAACTGGTTAAATATAATGGGATTGGTGTTTACTTCAAGTTTTGTTACCACCACCCGCGCAATCAAGTATTGTTTAAATATGCAGCAACTCAATAAAGTACACAGTGCCTTGTTACACAATGGCTAAATCAAATATTGTCTTCCATTTCAATGGGCAGTTGTTCGTGAAATGTAAATATTCGCGTACGCCAAACTGATCTGCTCAATGTGCGCTCTAGTTTTACGTTTGAGCAATATATCAAGAATAGCTAAAATATCACCCTCGCCGTTTTAAATTGTAAATCTAACATTCGGATAATGTTTATCACGTGTATTATGAAGTTCTTTGGCGTACACACGGATATCATAGATCAAGCATAGATTATCAACATAACAGTTGTGTAGTATCGCTTTACTAAATAAATTCACGCTCTTCAATTGCAGCACGCACATAAGCAAATCGGCTCCGATATGGGTCAAAGCAACATACACCTCTAGACCATCATTCTGACTGTGTAATTGACCATTGAAAATTAATTGTATATCTAAACGATACAATAATCGTTCCAATTGTATTTCACTCATTTAAAAAAAATTTGTAAATTATCTTGGACAAACAACAACATACAAACTCGAAATATTTGGGAAAATCAGATAGACAGTGGATGCAAGAAACTCATAACGCAACATAATTACCCAATAACAAACAAACACGTTCAAAACTTTTTCCAAAATTAAGAAGTACCTTTCAAGCTGTACTCAGATATGTTGTGTCATAACATCCTCAGTAGGTCGACCAATTATTTCGTTAATTAACTCATTCCAATGGGATTCCAAAGAAATACCGTTTTTGTGCGTCTTTGATAAAGCCTACAAGGTGTGCGTCAGTGTTCCACCAGGTTTCAGTTTTTTGTACTCGGCATGTGCGAACCTCTTCTCTTGTAATTCTTTAAATCAAATTTGCGAGCTTCAAGTAAACACCAATCCCATTGTATTTAACCAGTCTTCGAACAACATAACAAAATTACCGCCAGTCGCAACGCACTGACGCGTTCCAGCTTTGCATGATCATCGTCAGATGTACAACGGCAAACTGACTAGCGAGAATGAAACCATCTTCTCTTGTAAATGGTATGGTAACTTAGTCGAAACAGACCTGCCAGTTTTTTTTATTTTGCATCACTTCTAGTGCCGACTTCAAACTGTGGACTAGAAATCAGGTCATCCACTTTAGAAGCTTATTCAATGTGACCCATGACGATCAAACAAGATCTATGGTCTGGTGACACAACAACACAGTCATAGTTCTTAGCCAATTCTCGTAAAGCTGCCAAGCGTGCTTTCTCTGAAGTAATACTTCGTTCAATATGACCAATTTTATTTTGGTAGCAGATTTCGAATAGATTTAAATTAGTTCAGCGTTGTACGTCATCAAATTTCGCTTCAAAATCAAAACTATTTGAAAAGTGATTAAAGCTCATATTCCGCTACAATTTAACTTTCATTGTCCAGAACGCAAAACTTTTTTTCATAAATGTGAGGCTCGCGTGATAAAAAAGGCATTCTCTGCGTCAATAAGTTGACAACATACTGTCGGATTGGGTGGTTTATTGTGAAGAAAATACTTCAAGTACTGATCTAATAAAACTCGTCGAGAATAATTGTAAAGTTGATAAGAAACTGGTATATATTCCCATACAGCGTAAAGGTGAACAGGAAATAAAGCACGTGATTGGTATATTGTCTTTCGCATTGACGGTCATATATTTTGTATTTGACTTAGTTTTCGTTGCATCCATCACCAAACTTCGTCCACCTAGTGTGAAAAACAAAATTCCACCGTAGACTGCGTATTACGTTATCTATACTAGAGATTGTATTGAATTCAATCTTCTCGAAACAAATACCAAATTGTTAAAAAAAAAAGATTGATTTGCATGTAAATCTAGAACTAAACTTATATTTTACAGCGAAATATGTGATATGCAACCAAAATGATTTTCAATTTTAATTAAGACTAGGTGTGCGAATATATTCTCATTTTTGAAGTTGTTGTCCAAACTGCGAGAAAAACATTTTGTTCGTTCTATTTTACCTTATCTGTCTTTTGACTAACACAGGCTGAATTCTAATTGCTTTGATTTTACAAAATATTTCGATGGTCTTTGGCGGTCATCTTCTTCAATTCACTCATCATCACAAGTTTTAAAAACCAAAATAGTGAAGCAAGAGCGATACTTCAGACCGACCTTTAGCTAGATATTTGCGTGACACATATGCGTTTGTGTATATATCGTTAACTGTCACGTTCATCAAATTAGATGAAACAAGTGTGACTGAATATGAATTTAACATTTATGTGCATTAGACTATTTGTTTTATATACACCATATGAAATGACTAGCTGAATTAACCCTCATGTCTTCGAGTGTGTGGCGACCAATAAACCAGAAACACTTATCATAACTAAATGCCACTGCAAGTGATTAAGTTATAAATCCGAACGAGTCAAGCACATGTTATATTTCATTCAAACAACTCCAGTTTTACAAAAGAAATATATTTTTGATAAACTGAATTAATCGAAATTACCTGAACTGCGTTTTGACTAAAGAAGTTAGTTTTCCAGTAGTTTTCTTTCTTCAATAAAATATTTCGGCTGCCTTTATCGGCAGTCTTCTTCAGTTGGTCCATCATCACCAGTTTTAAAAAACAACCAAATGAAGCAAGCGCGATATTTTCTCTGGCCATATTATTTATACTTCAGATTGATCCTTCACTAGATAGTTTCGTGTCACATGTGTGTGCATTTCCATAGCTGTTATGTTCATCTACGTAAGACTAGAGTGGCTGAAAAATATTTTACCATTTGCATGCGTTAGAATTTTTGTTCTATACACTGAACGTAAAATGACGTAACTGAGATTGCCCTCACATTATCCGGTGAGGGCATGTAGTTATGATGAGTGTTTCTGATTTATTGGTCGCCACCCACACGAAAATGTGAGGGTCAATTCAGTTATCCATTTCACATGGTGTAAACAAAACATATAGTCTAACGCATGCAAATGGTAAATTCTTATTCAGCCACTCTAGTCCCACTTAGTTAGATGAACATGACAGTTACGGAAATGCACACACATACACACACACATGTGACACGAAACTATCTAGTGATAGGTCAAACTGAAGTATGAATGATATGAACATAGGAAATATCGCGCTTGCTTCATTAGCTTGTTTTGTAAAACCGGTGAGAATGGACCAACTGATGGAGGCTGCCGATAAAAGCAGCCGCAATATTTTGTTGAAATAACTCCAGTTTTACCCAGGATTGGCTTTGCTAATAGCAGTTGTTGACATATAATTGAATAGGCGCACGTCACGTGTTTACATGTGCGTGTATATACATAACTATAAAAGATTCAATTAAATATACACATGTACGTTCATCTAAACGAAACTGCAGATAATATACATTAAATTACCTTTTTCACGCTTCATACTAATTTTGTAATTAAACTAACATTGGTTGCGCGGGTGGTGATAACAATTATTATAATCAAGGTTGCGGTCTTGATATAAACACCTGGCCCATTAATTACTTACATGTGTCAGTATAAACTAAGAATTTTGTAGTGTATAAAAGACAATTCATCCAGTAGACCGGTTTCGTCCTTATTGGGAACTTATTATGTACTGGCCAGACGTGCCCAGGTTCGAGTCCTGTCCGTGGCAAATTCTGGCCAATGCATGATGAGTTCCCAATAAGGACGAAACCGGTCTACTGGATGAATTGCCTTAATTATAATAATAATTTTGTAATTATTAGTGTTTGAAATGCTGTATTACTAGAACGATCTCAATACATTGAAGGGGTTAGACATAAACAAGTCCTTGAAGGAAGCTATTAATTGCCAACCTGGAGTAATTGAAATTACCTGATCTGCGTTTTGACTAACACAGCTTTTATTGCTCCGGTAGTTTTCTTTTGATAAAATATTTCGGCCAGACTTACCGTAGGCCTTCATCAGTTGCATTTCGCGAAACAAGTCCTATTGGATAGAAGATGAAGCTTAAATATGACATGAAATATTATAAGTGACGGTTAGACGAGAAAATTTCGTAAATTATTTAAAGAAAGAATGAACAATATAAGGAAAAATGATAAAAGTCTTTTAGTAAACATTCAAATTACTAAGAGTTTCAAAATTAAACGAACAGTTAGAAGTAAAATTTAGAAGGAATATATTGTCAATAATTGATTAATCATTAATCAGATAATAAGCCAGTCTTAATCTGATATTCTTAAGTTTTGCCTGAAGCTAGCTTCAGATTCTGCTTCACGCAAACGTCATTTCCTACCACTCGTTAATGTTGTATTTCAAATGTAATCTAATGATTTTTATGCAGCGATTTCATTAAAGATATAACCTCTAGATTTAATTTCAATAGATTCTCTAATCAATATCGTCAATCCGTTACGGCTACATATTGCTATGTGTTTGCAATCATCCCCAACATAAACGAAACTACAATCATTGCATGGAATTTCATACATTCTTAATGTTTCCAAGGGTTCAATCTAGAGTCGAATGTCTAAAGAAAGGGGCTGTTTTAAAACGGTCCTTATATTATATTTTGAAGCTATTGATTTTACTTTTTTACGTAATCTAGAGTTCGGTAGTACCATAATCTTACGCTCCTCCTTTCCTTCATTAGCTTTTATGTACCTCAAATTAGGTTTATATTTTCTTAATAAATCCATCATTGTTACTCTTATTAAATAAAGAGGATAAACACTAGCCTTGAATATATTGCGAGGTCTACCTAATTACATTTTCCTATGATTCATAATTAAATGAACATTGGTTGCGTGGGCGTTGATAAAAATTACAATAATCAAATTTATTATCTTGATATAAATACCTGATTATTTATGTACAAATATTTGTCGGTATTAACTTAGAATTGTGTAGGATTGAAAAAGCCATTCATCCAGTAGACTGTTTCAGTTCTTATTAGGACGGACAAGGCTCGAACCTGGGCACTTCTGCTTCGGAATTTGGTCGTCTAACCACTGAACCCCTCTGCCGCACACTACACACAATTTTCAGTTAGATACTAACTAATGTTTTTAGTGAGCCTTCCATTTAGGTGGAGCCTATATGACATCCCTTTGGGCATAAAACTTTTGACTAAACATCCGAATATGTCATTATAGAACATACACCACGAAACAGATTCCAAAGCAGACGTGCCCAGGTTCGTGCTCTATTCGTGGCGAATTCTGGACAGTGTGTGATGAGTTCAATAATATCCAATCCTTGACTTATACTGATAAATGTATGTTAATAAAGGGTCAGGTGTTTAGATGAAGATCGCAAACTTTATTATAGTAATGTCAATGCTTTATATCTGTTAATCTTTACTTCTTAATGTTTGTGACTTTAAGATACTGACTTCCAAACGATACGGGTGATTGGGTTTGGAATTAAGAAGAATTCCCGAGTAATTATCCTTCCTAAAATATCTATTTATAATTTTTGTCCATTTCTAATTAGCCTACCGTCCAAAAACTGTAATTTACCTTTCAAGAGTAAATTAAAGTTCGCTCATTCGATTCATTAAATTTAATCAATTTACCAAATCATCATCACAATGGTTCTAGAACATTAATATGTCATCCAAGAACCGTAGATACAATTTTGGCTTCAGTGGAGTTTTATCTAAAATATTATATTCCAAATAATGCATAAAGATATTTGCTATTGGGACACACAGTATAAGGACAGTTTTAAAGTAATTCCTAACCAAAAAGAAAAGATTGAAACCTCGGAAACATCAGGAGTGTAGGATATCCAATGTTATGATTGTAGTCTTATGTATGTTAGTGAAACCATGCGCCCAATCATGGCAAGAGGAGATAAACATAGAATTGCATGTACGTATGGACATTTTGCTATATCTGATCTTGCCCGTCATGTAGAGGAAATCGGATACACTACTAACTGGGATGATTGTACACGCACAGCGATATGATTTCGTAACAGGTTCATGAGTTTGATTATAAAATCTATCGAAATGAAATCTAGAGATAATATTATAAATGAAACCGCTGCAGAAAAATCGTTTGCTTCGATTTGGAATACAGCATTAACAAATGATAAGAAAAAAAGATTGTATGTATCAGACTCTGAAGCTAGCCCCTGCAAAAGATTAATAATATCAGATTAAGACTGGCTTATTATCTAAATAAATGGTAATCAATTCTTGAGAATTTAGTCCCTCTAAATTTCACCCCTTAATTGTTCGGATAATTTTAAAGCTCTCAGTGAGTTTAAAGCTTGTTAAGGGGCTTCAATCTTCTTTCCATATATTATTATTTATTAAATAATTTTCAAGATTTTCTTGTCAAATCGTCACTTATTGTATCCCAGATCTTAATTACGCTACTTATTTCATTGAATAGGTATTATTTGTTTCTACCCCCTCCCAATTTATTTAGATCATTCTAGTAATACAGCATTTCAGTCATGAAGTATTTTTTTAAATAGTATGACACGTGCAATTGTAAATTAATGTATATTGACTGTAGTTTTATTTAGATGGACGTACTTGCGCATTAATTATATTTAAATGAATATTTGTGGTTATTTATATACACACATATGCGCAAACGTGATGTGTGCCTAATTAATGATATGACAACTGTTTTTAAACAAGATAATTCTGATTACAACCTGAGTGTGCTGGGTGAAATTTCACGTGATAGGCTCGTTCTGAGTTCTTACTTTATTAATTAATGTGGAATATGGTTATGATGAGTGTTTCTGAATGTATCGGCCTCCCCTCCCACGCACCCGAAAATGTGAAGGTGACTTCTGTCACGTCATTCACTTAGTGAGTATAAAAATGTCGAACGCATGTAAATTGTAAATTCATATTCAGCCACTCTTATTTTAATTATTTGGATAGAAATAATAATTATGGGTGTAAATAATGCATTTTCTATAAATTTATATTTGGGATTAAATGTTTCTCATATTTTAAAACGATATATAGCAAACAAATATTTTGCAAATATCATAGTAAATTATTTTTAAAATCAGCGCTTAATTTGTTTTCTTATAGAATCGCATAATAATTAAAAACGCAGTAGGCATATACTGGTTGTTGCGGTGCACTTATATATATATATATATATATATATATATGTGTGTGTGTTTGTGTGTGTGTATTGTGTATTCGGTATTGCGCATCTAGTAACAATTTAGTACAAACGGACCAGAAGGATAAACCAAAGACAGCATGAATGCAGGATATAATCTCATGTACACGTACGTTTCGCGCTTACGGGCGACTCATCAGTAGCAGCTGAAACTGCACCCTATACACAATATGTATGTAGTCAATGAATGTGGAACAATTGAATGGTGCAATCTACTTCACGAATATGCTTACATTGGAGCATATCGTTCGTTGGTATCATGCACCGAATCAGCAACCGTAGTGTTGGAACTAGAATTTACAGACACGGATTATATTATTTATAGTTAGTTGACTTTAAAGTCGCATTGTCGAAGGCTTTACGTGAAGTTTACTTCACTACTGTTCGGATACACGTTCGTATACAAGATTGTATCGTACGATGGTCCCACAATTCTCACCCAAATATATGGTGAGTATAGGGGTACTACCAGCTCCTACTGATGAGTCACCAGTAAGCACGAAACGAATGTGAATATAAGACTATGTCTTTCATTGTACTCTTCCTGTGTGCAAAAACAAAAAGAAATTTTATCAGGTACAAGAAAAAATTTTTTCGCATAATCTCCGCAAATATCTACTAATGAAAATATCTTTATATATAAATTGGAAAGCAAAACAAGATAGAAATATGTAAAAATAGCGAGAGTGTGAAAAAAAGAAATCAATCAAATTGCGTGCGTCACATCCAGTTCAAGCTCAATGCTTGTTCGTGCTTCTTCTGGTTACATAAATCCGGCTGCAATTTGTTTATCCATAAGGCTTCGTATGTGGCTAGCTCCCTTTTGTTTTTGCATTTATTAATTACTTTGAATGCTACGTCTGGAGAACATACGTGCGATGTTTCGATGATGTGTTGCGCAATAGCAGACGTGTATTCACCATTTGATTTAAAACAGGCGTTCAAGTTGCAATGTTCTCTCATTCGAGTAATTAACTGTCTGGTCGATCGGCCTACGTAAGTTGATCGACAACTTGCGCATGTATACTGGTAAATAATATTTGATGTCGACATTAACGGCTGTTTCTCTTTGATTGCTGGTAAAGGCAAGTGTGTTACCCTAAATAACACTCGTAGTTTGGCTGCATTAAATGTGCGTGTTAATGTTGCTTCAACTTTTTTCTGTGCCATTCGGGAAACTGCATCCCTCTTAAATGAGATGTTTAGGTTGACTGTTTTCTTTTCTGGCCCATAATACGTCTGTTTCTGTTTAATTCCCCTTTTCATAATTGATTCAATTAATTGTCTGGGATAGCCATTAGACATTAAATAGTTAATTGCTTTATTATATTCATTTTCTTTAGAATCTTGACTAACCAACCTGTCAATTCTTGAAAAGCAACCACGAACTGTTGATAATTTATATTGAAATGGCACAAAACTGCAGTAATGCAAATACTGTGCAGACCATGTTGGTTTATGGTAAATTGTTCTGTTTAATTTACTATTAGTTTCTTTCTTCAATAGTACATCTAGGAAAGACAGACAGTCATCTTTCTCGTGCTCTGACGTGAAACCGATATTCTTATGTGCTTTGTTGAAACTTTGAAGCAATGTTCGTGATTGCGATCTGTTCTTAAGTACAAGAAATATATCATCCACGTACCGTATATATTGAGCACATTTATTTATGTCACTTTTTAATGATGTATTTTCTAGGTGCCCTAGAAAAATCTCAGCCAACACTGGAGATAAGGGGCTTCCCATTGCGACACCATCAGTATGTTTGTAGATGCTTCCATTAAAATGAAATCGTACGTCTTTCGTGCATAATAAGATAAGCTTGCGTAGAGTGTGACCTGGCACCGGCGATGGTAATATGTCGTGTTCTACCGCTTTGACTAGAATGTCAATGGTTTCATCAATTGGAACATTTGTAGCCAAAGACGTAACATCAAAAGATACCATAATCTTGTTTTTAAAATTTATATCTTGAATTTTGTTTACAAACTCAAATGAATCGGCAGCCGAATAATTACCTAGAAGTTTACGTAATGGTTCAAGTAAAGGAACTAGTCATTTAGCTAGTGCATGAAACGGAGAATTTAGCATTGATAAAATTGGCCTCATAGGACAACCTTTTTTGTGTGTTTTTGGTAATCCGTAAATTGTTGGTGTAGATGATCCAACTGGCTTGGGCTTCTATGCAGTGGCCTCATCAATTAAACCGGCATCTATCAAAATTTCAATTTAATTTATTACTTTGCGCTTTACCTTGTCTATTTAATCTGGTTTATCGTATAGACATGTGAATTTTGTATTGTCCTTTAACACGTTGCCCATATTTTGTATGTAGTCAGATTTGTTCATTATAACTACGCTCTTTCCTTTATCGGTGCGTAGTATTTTGATTTCTGCATTTTTGCTGATACCTCTAAGCGCATTTAGATGTTGCTTTGTCAATGCATGCTCTTCTGCGCATTTAGACGATTTCAAATGTAAAGCTTGATCAACTAATGTAGCCTTGAACCAATTTTTATAATCACTACTGGTTGGTTCCAAGTCAGATGTTTGTTCAAATAGCAATTCAAATGCTACCTCAAAATCAACATCGCATTTGTTAGAAGAATGTGTTCCATAATTTCGGCCCATCGATAATACCTCCATTGTTAGATGATCGATTGGCATTTTTGATAAGTTAAGCACACGCTTATCAAGATCGGTCGGTATTAAATCACACAATACTCCAGGTTTTACATCTTTTTCCAATTTATTCAAAATTCTTGCTTTATCTTTATTCATAACTGCGGGCAAAAACATCAGAAATGCCATTCTTGCAAAAAGACTTAGTTCATCTGATACACAAGATATACACCCAATTCTTGCCTGTAGCACTTCTTCATCTTCTTTCAACTGCTCAACTTTGGAATACGCCAACCTTGTAAGATTTCTTCGGTTGACACGTAGTTTGGACTTTCGTAAACTGCGCACAAAATCACCTGGGAACCGTAATTTTTTAATACACTGATAATAATGTTCTTTCCACAATAACGTTCTTTGCACTCTACACGTTAACGTCACTAGTTCATCTAGATTTCTGAAAGATTCTATTGAAATGCGAGCTTTAATAAAATTCATTGTACACTTCCTGTGTGCAAAAAAAGAAATGTTTCTTGTATCTGATAAAATTTCTTTTTGTTTTTCACACAGGAAGGGTACAATGAATTTTATTAAAGCTCGTATTTCAAAAGAGACTATACCTTTCGTTCACATTGACTTCGATTTATCCTTCTGGTCTTGTTCGAACTAATTTTTACTAGGTGCGCAACACCTAATACACAATTGTATAAGCGGAATAATTTGATTAAAGTGTAACTACCTAAACCATCTGTAAGACTAAGTGAATAAGTTTAATAATAATTTGTTAAATGATAGCCTACTTCTAGTAGCATATGGATATATTTAATATGCCGAATGTACTGTGCAATCAATTATTATTGTTTATTATTGTTTTAATTGTATTGTCTATATATGTGTGTGGCGAAAGCTACAAACAGTTAATTTTCGTGACTGCATAGAAATTATGCAGCCGACATTTCCAGTCACGTACAATTTATGCAAGACTACTAGAGGTGAGAGCCGAATGTCTTATTTTTATTTCCGTATATATGCAATGCGGTTTGATCCTCGCTAGTCAGTTTGCCATCGTACTCTGATGATGAACATGGAAGGTCGAAACACGTCAGTGCGTTGCGACTGGCGGTAGTTTTTTTATTTTGTTCGACGACTGGTTAAATACAATGGGATTAGTTTTTACTTCAAGCTCGCAAACTTTATTTGAAGAATTTTTACCACCACCCGCGCAATCAATTATTGCTTAAATAAAAAGATTATTTTGCCATTACAAACCTTAGAATAATTACCTTATACGTTTTGGGCTCAACAAGGTATTTGCATCCACTGTCTTCAATTTGACTCCGAATATTTCAACTTGCGGATGTTGAAGTCTTTTTCTACGGTAAGCATATCCCACAAGCTATTTGACAATCTATATACCAATTGAGAAATTTCGTTCAAACTGTCACATTTATACTTATTGCTATATATCATAAGCATAACTGTCTATTCACTAGGTTAAAGTATGTCATATCTGGGTGTGTGTGTTTCACCATGTGTACATATTGAACACTCACAAGGTAACCGTACGCCATACCCGTGCACTCTCGTTAGTTTTTGTTTAGAGTACGCTTATCTATTGTACAGTCCTATTTTTCCACATTCCTCACCCAAATATATATTGGGTAAAGGGTGTAATACCGGCTCCTAATGATGAGTCGCCAGTCAGCACGAAGCGAATGTGCACGAGATTATAGTTTTCGTCCATGATGATCACAACTGAACTAATTTGTTACCAGTTGCCCAACGCCTAATACATAATTGTATTATATATATATATATATATATATTTATATATATATATATATAGATTCCGCCACAAACAGTATCTAACAGTATCTAATGAGTCGTCAGTATATGTTATTAATATACTGTAATTTCATTTCAATGAGTGTACACATGCAGACACATACTCACACATATATGACATACAATTACCTAGTGAAAAAAAGTTATGCTTAAGAGATCTAGCACTAAGTAAAAATGAGAAAGTATAAAAAAAGTTTACCACTTGACAAATTGATTTTCAAATTGCTTGCTTTCCGTTGAGAAAGACTTTTGAAAAAGGAAATCGAAATATGAAATTGAAGACTGAAAATTCGAACATGTTGTTCATTCCAATAAGGAAAAGGTAATTATCTATTCCCCGTCGTGCAACATGTTTCATTCAAACCTTAGAATAAGTAACAATCTAGTGAGAAGATCTTCAACAAACTATGATATCGGCGTCACTTTAAAAATATATCAGGTATAATTATGAAAATATACCTTTCTGAATCGCATCGAAGCAGATCTACTGATGAACATGGAAAGTAGAAATAATAGATTCAGTTTTCATAGGTAAGATTTAGGCTCAATAAAGTGTTAAATATGAATATAACAATTCAAGTCATAAAAATTAACTTCAAAATCGTCAGATTAACAAACTGATCAAGATAATTGATTTAAATTACATGTCTCAAAAAGTGGGCCTCTATTTTCAGCAGATTTTCTGCCACTCATATGTTTTATATCACAGTAATAGTATGAGGTCTATAAAAGGTGGCGATAAAAATATTTAAACCAAGTTTGCGAGTTTGAGATAATCATCAATCCCACCGTGTCTAAACGATCGCACAAAATAGCAAAATTATCGTGTCGCGCGCGAGGATAAAACCACATTGCGTGTATGATTAAACCCAATGAGATATGCCGTTTTCATTTATAACAGTCGTGCACAGAGTAATTGACTGGAAATTTCCTCTATACAATTTCTATGTGCGACTGGTTAGATGCAATGAAATTGGTGCCTACGAAAACCTCAGAACTTGATTTAAAGAATCTTTATCACTACTCGCGCAAGCGATGTTTGTTATATTGTTTACTTTTAATATATGACTTCATAGAAATCGTGCAATCGACTTTACCAGTCAATTGAAATGCTTGTGGGATTGCTAGATGTAAGAGTCGCATATATTATTTTTCTTTCCTTATCCATGCATTGCACTTTGATCCTCACTAATCAGTTTGCTGTCGTGCTCCGATGATCATTATGGAACGTCAAAACACGTTAGTGTATGTGAGTGATGGCAGGTTTACTATGTTGTGCTACTTATTAAATATAATGCGATTGGTGGTTAACTAATGTAACTAAGGTCGCAGTTATTACTATTATTATTCTAAATAATGTCACACATTCGTAAAGTTAAACCATATCGGCAAACAGTGAAGTAAGTTATAAAGTAGTTCTGCCTGTAACAGGCAGTAGATAGGACTTTATATTTCTTCCTAAATTTATCAATCTCTAACTTTTAATCCTTATGTCTACAGGGCATAACCCCGCTCTCTCTCTCTCTCTTAGTCCCTCGATCAATATTCTAAATGTCTTAGTTATAGAATTTACTCATTTGATAAATATTTTTTACATATACAGTATGGTGAAGCTCTACTGAAGAACTATCAAACTGCCACGCGGCGTGTTGCTAAGGGTCTGTCAGCACGGCATCCAGAATCCAATCGGTTTTCCGACTTCAAAGCCAAACCAAGCTCGAGTCCACCAGGAACACTTAAGCCTAGCTAACGACAAGTCTACAAATTGTCCTCTTCTGATTTACAATTGAAATCTCTTCACCAGACAGTATGGCTCAGTCTACATTTTGACCTGCCACATGTGAAAGAAACAGGCGACCTACAGCAGACCTAATTTCGCATAATACGAGGCGCAAGCAAACCTCTGCATTTTAATTTTTGAATATTCTTTTAGTGATAAATACGAAAGTATATCCATCAAAATTGTAATAGAATCGTACTAATGTTTGTATCTAGCTTCAAAACCTTTGTCAAAAGCCTGTTTTGACTACTTCCAACACAGAATAAAGACTTTTTTCAAGTCCTACTTTAAACACCGTGCCTGAGTTGATAAGAGATCTGCAGCAGCCAATTTTACGAATACATAATATGACGACATTAGATGGATATTTTCATTGGAATATCTTAAAATGGTTTGAAAATAACCCAATTATAAATGAAGGATGCAACAGGCCATTTTTTGAGCAATTTAAAACTTATAAACACAGGATCTGTGACATCATAAAGAAATCCACTTAAGAAATAAGCCGTAACTTGCTCAGAAACTATAGGTTACAAATAATGAAATTCAAACCGCGACGTGACCGGGTGGAAAGCACAAAATGTACATTGCTTTCAACCAAACGCCAAAAATAATTAAGCTTCAACATATTATTCTAATGCAATTAATCTTTTTTATAAGAGAGTACATTTTATTTCGTTCTGAAGGAATTTTTGATTTTTGTTAGTTTACAGAACGGTTGTGTCCTCTTGAAATATGCCCAATATCCGATTTCAAGAGGCAGTTTTAATTAAAATGAGAGTTTGGTATTTATTTTTGAAATTCAGTGCTTCTCGATGGTAGCCTGAATGGTAATCCTTGTGCCTTCACGAGTTTTGAAGGGGTATTTCCAAAAATATTTTTTAAATAAATTAAACAGTGCATAATGCGTGCAATAACGAACTGCGATTCGAAGTTAAATTAATTTTTAATTGCATAAATACACCCTAACGCTGTGGGTTCGAGTCAATCTATCGGATTTTTAACATTCAATGAATACCTGAAAATTATTATTTCGATAACTCAGCTGAGGGAATGTACCTTGTGAAAACCAGAAGCAATAACAACAGTGAATTAGAGCAAATTTCAAAATATTAGATTTGACTTGTGAAAAAATTTTGAAGAGCGTCAAAAGGTAGCTATTTTCATAAATTGAAATGGAAAACTAAATCCTTTCTGCCATGGAATATGGCGCTAAAGAAAGTTTTAATGACAGACAAATTCAATGGCATGTGAGTTAATGACTTAATCAAGCCAAACAATTGGCTACAGTTCATGCATCGTAAAACATTGTTATTTAACTATCTTTGTACAAACATGCCTTCGTCTTTCACAGCCAAGGGAAAAATTCAGATTACTTAAAATAGACAGTAAACTCCGACCTACGAGTCTGACTACGGCTTACAACTCTAGTTAACGGGGATGATTTTATTTTTCTTGGCTATTGCCTAACCGAATTAGTTTAGCCGCTCCAGTATCCGATATACTTGGCCAGGATTAGTTTTAACCTAAGACAGCCAATACTAATTCAAATCAAATTCTGCTCGAAATTATATCAGCAACGCTGGGCGCACTGTTTTTTTTATATCGTATCGACCCGAACGCCATAAAGGCAACTCAACAAAATGCAAAATACCAACTTCGTAAATAAAACTTAAATGTGTGTGTGATCAAAATAGCCAGAGTGAACAAGGTGAAGTCAATTGCATAACTATCTCCAGTAGTTATGCATCAAGAAAAATTATTACAGTAGTTTCTTGCTTATTTTCTATTATGATGAAATGGAAACGCTATTGTATTTCGAAGATTTTTATTGGTTTTATTGCGTAAAAAAGCAAAACAATGATGCAGATTTTTTTAAATTAACGTTTACGTTAGGAACTTGGCCTGATAGTAGCACGTTTCCCGTCACAGAAAAAGCACATTTTTAGATTAGTCACGCTGTGGTAAGCACTAATAAATTTGGCAAGAAATCAAAGGTAAACTTATTTTATTTAATTCATTTTCACAAATGAAAGCACACAATTGTAATATTTTATCGTTGACAATGTCAGGCAACATCAATGCAATAAACATTTATCACAAAATTACCTAGGTAACTTTTAATCAAAACGACACCTTTCCGGGTGTAATTACAATTTTACAACTAGATTTCTCTGAATTATGTATTGCGTCAAGCAAACAATCCAATTTTAATCGTGTATTTTGCGTAAATCGAAAGCTGTAATTTTTTTATTAAGAAAAACTTTACATTTCTACATGTTTAAAATTCAATTATCTATCTTATTTTCGCATCACTTCAATACCTTTGAGAGGAACACAACACGTGTGCTAGAATCACAGGGTTAATTTAAACTCTATTGTCGAAAAAATTTATTTCCCAATGAACGCAAGATTCTTCGCCTTCGACAGACTTTGCGGAAAGAAAAGAAAGCCAAAAAACACTGTGTTCGGCTAATGTGATATCAAAATTTTGTTAATCACTTCGAATGCCTGTATTGACAATAACCGTCTTGTTAGTTTTTTTTCATTTTTTCTAAAGGTGCGCCAAATCAAAGTATATGATGGATTTACTAATTGTTCTTTATACTTCGAAGTGTATAAATCTTTTGCAAATGCTTAATTCGATTAATATGCATACACTGATTATTAATTCAGTTCTTTCACTAAATTATTCAGCAAGTAACAAACTATTTGAAAAATGGCTTTCTCGTTTTTATCTATAAAACATATTTTGTTTCACCCAACGAACAGATTGTATATTTTTTGTTTTGGAGAGCATATATATATATATATTTATATATGCAACTGCGAACCTAGTAACAAATTCAAATAGAACTAGAAACATTTTCAAATGATCTGAAAGCCGGAAGTATGCCAAAAATCCACTGTAAATTTTGTGATTGAACAGGTTTTCCCAGTGTACTAGTGGCATTCTTTGACTGACTGGGAAAGGCACTTGAGACCGCACTATCTAAACCCCATTATCAGTACTGTATTCAAGTGCGGAACAACGATCACAACAATGCAGGACACCCTAGTAAGCCGATTGGATCCAGTCAGTCTGAAAAGCGGTGCAGTTTTGTGAAACGTCTTGCTTACTATTGAAACTACTGCATAATAGCTTTAACATGCGAACTGTCAACCGATCGCCAATCTGATTAAGTGTGAATCCGAAAGCACAGAACATGTAGTTTGAAAAGCTAACATCATAATCTGGGTCCAAAAATGATTTACACAAAGCAAATATTAAAGAATCGAGCTGATCAACAAAATCAATTTCACTTCTGGCAGGAAGCAGTAGATAAAAGGATATGTTGTAACTTAGTGCTATCCAACTAGTCTAATAAGGCCACACACTAACACATTCGCTCTTTGTTCTCCTATCGGATTAATCAAGTGTTTCCTGAGCATAAACATCGGAAAAAATTTACTACCAAGCGCAAGTTTCGGGCTTTCGTCCATCTATACATTTATTTTTTCATATTTCTTCTTAAATAACTGTTTTTAATTTCGTTCAGCAAAAAATTAGCACAAAATGAGTCTATTAAGTCGGATTTTACATATAATTTTCGAGGTTCCATGCATAACCAAGTGGTTAAATTGGAAATAATAAGAACTGATTAGATTCTTTGCATGCAATTTGATCCATATCAACTGTTTTATGCGCCATCAAACTGTTTAAACTGCATCTTTTCTTTTCCTAGTCTTCCTAAACAATTTCTGTAATTCTTGATAAAAGAGCAAATAAAGATAAAATAAAACGAGGTTCAACTGACTTTTAAATTTAAAATTAAAAAATGTTACAATCACCTGCACAATCAATGAGTATTTAATTGTAGTACTTATATATTTTATATTATATTATATATATATATATATATATATATATATATATATGGCGAGCGCTACAAAAAGTTAATGTTTGTGCCTGCATATAAATTGCGCAGCCGACATTTTCTGTCAAATTCAATGTGTACGAAACCACTAGAAGCGAGCCGTACACCTAATTCTGCTTTCTATTTATATGAATTGCGGTTTTACCCTCGCTAGTCAGTTTGCCGTTGTGCTAAGAAAATGAACATGGAAGGTCAAAACGCGTCAGTGCGTGCGACTGACGGTAGGTATGCTATGTAGTTCGACGACTGGTTAAATACAATGGAATTTCTGCTTACTTCAAGCCCGAAAAATTGATTTAAAGAAACTGTTTGAACTGCATTTTTTCATTCCTTGTCTATCTAACCATTTTCTGTAATTCGTAATATTGAAGCGAAATAAAGGTAAACTAAAAAGATATTAAATTTTTTAAAACAGTGAATAAATACCTTAGATTCGAAAGCTGGAAGCTGCCTGATCCAGGCCAATGCAGTATATCAAGCAATCGTCGAATATGCAGGTATTAAAAAACAGTTTAAATCAAGTTTGCAGACTTGGAGTAAACACAAATCCCATAATATTGAGCCTTTTGTAAAACATCGAACCCGCAATCAGTTGCACGTACTGACACCATCCGACATTCCACGACCATCATTGGAGCATAAAGGCGAACAGTCTAACAAAAATCAGACCGCAATTTATATACATATATGAATAACAAGAAAGGTAATCACCGGCATGGTGAATTTTCCGTTGTGATCTGAAAAGGATCTAATGTGATCAAAACGGTGCAAACAGTTACTCTCGTTGTAACGCGTAGCTGGCTAATTACAAAGGGGTTTGGACCAGTCTAAATTCTGCGAACTTCATACATAATTAATTATTATCACCACCCTCCCAGTCAATAAGAGCTTAAATGAATTACCGATACAAGTGTGCCGAAAGCTGCAAAATGGTTAATATCGCGACTTCATAGAATTTCTTTCTGTGGGCACTAATCAAAAACGATATATGCGAGATTGCTTGAGATAAAAGCCGCATTTTGCTATACCACACCATTGTGTTCCCCGCCACAAAAGGGTTCAACAGCCACAGGATTACATGGACTCCTGGACAGTACCCCGTACTTCCAAATGGCGAATGAGCTCTCAACAGCCAACGGCAACCATGCAACTTCCTGCTGCCTTGCAGACTGCGCTTGGATGTGCAAAGGCTAGAGGTGCGTCCTCGATCAAAAAGCCGAGTGGTGAGGGGACACCACTTGTACCAAATTCCCAAGAAACTCCATGAAATCAATGGAGCCGGCTTATCCTCCAAAAGGAGTCAGCCGCAGTAAAGTAAAAGTAAAGTATTATACACATTGCGCAGTAATCTTTGTTAATCAGTTTGCCGGCGTACCCTAATGATGACTGGAAAGTTAATTGGAATTATGTATTAGGTGTTGCGCATCTAGTAACAAATTAGTTCAATTATGACCAGAAAGATAAACCAAAGACAGCATGAACGGAAAGTATAATCTCGTGCGAATTTGTTTCGTGCTTACTGGCGACTCATCAGTAGGACCCGGTATTACGCCCTATACCCGCAATATATTTGGGTGAAGAATGTGGGAAAATAGGACGCACATATTGGCTGTAAGCTCTTCTAAGTTCAGATAATAAGAGCGGGTTGTAATGGATCCCCATTTTTGTTTGGTTTCAACTTAGCATGTCATGAATAGTCAGTAAAATTCGTTATCACCGGTCCTCATTTCTGGTATTACTAGACTGATTTTTCTGTTTCGCTGTAGTTCATTTAGACCCGTCAGATGCCGCCTAGTAGTCATTTTTCGCTTTTACTTATATATAAGAGAGAGAGTATATATATATATATATATGTATATATATATGTATATATATATATATATATATATATATATATATATATGTGTGTGTGTTTATTTATAGTATTCTTTAGACAGAGAAGATGTATTCTTACTCTTGAAAATACCCAAATACATATTTTGAGTGTTCATTTGGTTAAGTGAATTAGAACTCCGACTTTCAATTTTACTTCTATTACTTTTTAGTAAACTATTTCTGGTTTATTAGCGGATGAATTTGTGTAGGCATGCATGCGTGTCTGTGTACGTGTAGGCGTCATTCTTACTGCATTACTGAGTGATGTTTGAGATCTGGCTATTTTTGACGAGTTGTTCGCGTTGTTGGCAATTGAGAGTACGAACATTTTATCTCGTATGCTATTTTCCTTATCGTTTTTGTATAGAGTTCGATTTTGTAACCTGCTAACATCGCATTACGTGCAAATTTCATTGTTGATCGCGCATAATTTTATGCATTTTTATCGCTATTAATAGTGCTAGTGATGACGTTTGTGGAGTTATTTGTAACTCAGTTACATGCTAACACAATCGAATCATTTAAATTTGAATATAAACACCAATCCCACTATACCTACATTTACCAGTATAAATCAAGCATTGCGTAATTTAGAAAAGGCAAATGTAATGTTATTCTTTGGATACACAAACCATTTATTAACCGATATGAATTTATAAAATACATTTAAAGTTACACAGTAGCGATTTCGCTCCATCTTGTCAAGTGAACAGAAGAGCAGTCAACATTAAAAATACATGAATATGTACCTATTGTTCAAAATTTTTAAAATGAGAAAACAAATAGGTGCAGTTTTACAAGGGGCTTTGAAAGACCTATGGAAATGCCAGGGCTCAAACTAAAAGTTTTTACTACCGTGTTGGAGTAATTTTGAATGTTTATGCCGGGTGCTTTTTGACATATTTAAAGAGTTGCGTATGTAATTATTTTTTCTTGTGTAGAACTGAGAAATTCGCATAATTGTCTTTGTGTACGGTCTCAAATGTGTTCGTAAATAGATGATCTTCTTGACGGTGCCAGGCGATTTTCAAACAATTTTGGCCGTAAATGTTGATGAATTCTGTTGTGCAATATGCAAATCGCGTTAGTGATTTGATTTAACCACCGTGCAATTAACGAGACTGGCAAGTCACCACTAAATGATAATATTAGGAAATTTTTTTGCTTTTATCCTCGTTAGTACGAATAGGATGTGAACTGATGTTGAAATCTCTGAACCGCTCCAAGTAGTTGTCCATTAGCAAGTATTACATCAATTTATAAAATTTCGTGGGTTCATGAGTCGGCTTATCATAGACTTAGACGAACTTGACGTATCGTGTGCGCGGAGTAAGCAATGAATTAACTTCAGCAAAATGAAAATTCAATTATGTTATCATAAACATGTTATGGACATATATATATTTATATATATATATATATATATATATATATATATATATATATATATATATATATATATATATATAAATGCTGTTAGTATAAACTAAGCATTGTATAGTGTAGAAAAGGTAATTCATCCAGTAGATTTGTTTAGTCCTTACTGGGAACTCTTCAATTGATATTCAAATTTCGCCGCGCACGGACCAAGAACCGGAGCACACACGCTTCAGCTTTTGCGACTCTAACCACTGCCCCACCAGTGTCGCATATTGTAACAAGTTTAAGTTATATACCAAATTATGCTTTCTGGTCAGCTTTTCCTTAAGGTGACATACATTTCGAATCTATTAATGCCTGAAATACTAACTAGCCACGCACTAGCTGTCATTATACAACAGACAGCATGTCGTCCGAGTAAGTTATGTTGATTTGAAGTCTAATGGCAGAAGGAACTCGAAACAGGGCATATTGGCGGTTAGAGTACTCACCTCGACTGTATTGTAATGTTCAAAATAAAGAAAAAATATATTAGTTTTAAGGAAGAAAAAATATTTTCCACAATTTGTTTACGTGTACTGTGTGATCAAGTCATAAGGATGGAATCAGAAATGTAATTTCGATGCTTAGATTTTAATAACCGGAGTTGACCTGAATTGTCAGCGGATAGTAGACGATGTTTGTGAATTCAGAGCGACGGGGACAATTGGATTAGAGAAGCATACATGTCGTGCACCTGGAAACGAGAGTAGCTCCAACTCTTAAAAATCTAAAATTTCAAATCGGTCGCCCATGATAGCAAGACGTGGTGCCAGCATATGATGATAACAGTGTGATGAGCTTAAAGCATTACCTGTTTAGATTGAATGATCTTTCACTCTAGATGCCCACCATCCGGTCAGTTCGACTCTATAAATTGATCGATAACATGGATGTGTATTTGAGTATTAGATGTTACGTACATTTTGCAAATTAGTCCAAATAGGACTAGGAGGCAAAAAAACAGCCAGCATGAACGAAAATTATAATCTCATGTACACATGCGTTTCGTGCTTACTGGAGACTCATCAGTAGGAGCCGGTACTACGCTCTATACTCACTATATATTTTGTCAAATAATTTGTGAAAACTGAACGGTACCATCTTAAAAAATTGGGTGGTATAATCTCCTACACATTATCCCATAGAACGTCACACCAGCTACTACTGATGGGTCGTCAGTAAGCACGTAACGCATGTGTACATGAGATTATTACTTTTTGAACTAAGTTATCACTAGGTACGCAACACTTAATACAATATTGCGTGTATATATATATATATATATATATATATATATATATATATATAAACAATACATTAAGACTAATTTAACAAGGCTTGTCTCTTATTGTTGGTAAGGAAAAATACGCTACCGTTTACCAATAAGCTGCGGAAACTGCGAAAATTAAGTCATTTCCACATTCTTGACTTCTTTGTAATGCAGGAAATGACGCTGCTCCTTAATGAAATCTTTAAAACAACTTTCTTTTAAAGTCAAGTTCTCCGCCGCTTGCCAAAATTCTTTTCAATGAAGAAATTAGGAGATGCGTCAGAAAATACATAGAAAATGAACAACAAATGTGCATTTAAATATGTCAACTCAATTGAATGCTGAACAAAGGTCCGAATATAGTTAAATACTCGTGAATTGATTTACCAGATATGGCTTTTGAGATAAAAACCAACTTCTAAAATTATATCAGAAGGAAGAACCAAAGACAACATGAACGGGAAATATACTTTCGTGCACATTCGTTTCGTGCTTACTCGCATGTATTGTAATAAACTGATGTGTCCTCTCTCAGTGGTTCAGATTTCATCCCCGGAGGCAAACAATCAATAAGGGTAATCGGTTTATATTGTCCGACAGCCAATGGTACAAGAAATCTGTAGTTTAGAGATAATCATATTTATGTATGGGCACTAGGTCACTCATTCCTAATGAGTGACAGACAAACTAAATCTATCCACAACAATTTATTCTGAGTCAACAATGGCCAAAGTATGCCTCAACGGCACAAATTTTCACTCCGCGTCTGGCAAACGTGATCTCATGTCATCAATACTAAAAAATTACGTGTAAATATCACGGTAGAAAAAGAACATAACTTTGCCCAGACCCATAGCATCGGCAAAATCCAATATATCATCACCTGTACGACTAGCTATGACCTGTCGATCCTCAGGCCGCAAAATTTCATGGCCAATGATTTAAACCTCCAAACGAAATTCAACCAGACATCTAATTCTGCGTCATTCAGCAAACACAATGTTCAAATCTTCGATTTTCTTTAAATCATGATGGACTGTATACATGCTAATTAGAGCTCAAAAGTATCCGATATGAAAATATTTCGCAAAATATTAAGAAGATCAAATATGCAACATTAAAATCAGAGCAAAATCTATCATATCAAAATATGAACGAAAGTGAAGAAAAAACTAAAAATATGTATTTATTTATATCAAAAATTATAAAAACTCTAACAAATAAGCATATTCTTTGCAAATCGAACACCACTTAACTAAAAACGTTAGCAAACGGTAAATTATTCAATGAACAATAACTGTTTGACAAGATACCAACAGTAAGGTGTCTAGGAAAGACGTAGCCATGGTGTCAAATAAAATAGGGAAGCCCCCTCGAGAAATAAATCTCAACGAAAAGATAAAAAATCCAGCAAGCATACATTATCTTGCCTGCATCCTCACCAGCGAGGTCACTCTTAAATAATTAACTCAACAAAGGCAATGTAACATAATAAGTTATACGTAAACGAAGATTAACTGGTGTTAATCACTATAATTTCACTCAGAAAACAATAACAAATATACAGTGTACGCTAATCCAATGGATCGATAGTATTTATCATGAGATCATTATAAATTCATTTGGATAAGCGTACATATGCAGACATGCGCGCCTAAGCACATATACAAATATGTACGTATATAAATAAATGAAGCCTTTTATGTGAAATTTATTACTTGAATGTATAACTTTCAATTTCCTTGGTGCGATGAGCTTACAGTCGACAAAGGAATCGAAAAATGAACAACACAATAGACGCAAGAACTCTGTTACGAACAAAAATAGAATTGTTTCAGACTGAAATTGATATCGATTGCATGATATTGTACAAATGGTTCAAAGTTGATAGAAAAAGCGGTTCAACCCATGCCAGTGACTGCACACCTTCTGCGAAATAAAATAATTTGCTCCCAACTGAATGGAGACAAGCATTTTTAATGTGGCTAAAATTGCGTATTTTAGGTAATGACCGACATGCATAAACAATGATCAGAATTACTGCACGTGACTTCTATAAGTAGCCGCTTTTACCTAATTGCGATAATTGTCTATGTTAAGGATCTTCGTTCCGTTTTCAGTGGCATAGTCTTTTTTACATGAATCAAGTATCATTAACGTCAGGGATTTTCATATATGCACAAATAAAGGTGATTGTTCTAACGCGTATTAAAAAAATGTGATACACAAACGCAGGTATACAAACCTCAATAATCACCCGTTACATAAATATATCAGTATTTGATAACTGGCGATTCACTGCCTCATAATCATAACATCGTCATCATCATCATCATCATCATTAACATGCGCAGCAATACAAAGGCATCACTAACTACTGCTTGACTGCCATATAATCATAAGAAGAATTGCAAATAAAGCAAGAAAATGTCAAAAATAGGTGATAATTAAAAAATACTAATTTAGACAAATGATGTGGGCCGAGGACCTAGTTACGAGTATATTTACCTAGATAACACACCGAGTTGAGGCAAACTAAGTCTCTATACAACACTATTATGGTCAAGTCAGTTTCAAGACAAGGCAGCAGACTTAAAGCTGACTTTGCCATAATGGTATTGAATAGAGCTTTACTTTCTCTCAACTCTGTGTGTTATCTAGGCAAACGTACTCATAGTAAACATATAACAGATGAAATAACGCCTTAAAGTGGGAAAATTACTAAAGGAGTGGATATAGACCAGATAGAAGGCCCTGCCAACTCAAAACAGAGAAACGCGGCCACCTCTATCGCTATAAAGAACATAAACTAGATCAAGCAAACCAAAAGGCGACTATGCAATCATTTATCAGTTGCTTACCGAAAAAGTGAACTGATAAATCCAGTTTTCAGAGCACTTGTTGGTTACCGATCTATTTTGATGTTTAATTTTCACGTGGTGAATATCATCGTAAAAAGATAATTAGAAATAGGTTTCCGAAATTTCAAAAATTTAAAACAAATGTAACTGAAAATATGCAAGGTGGTAATGAAAGACGTTAAATATAAAAATAAAAGTAATGCCATTAGAAATACTCATTTAAATACCCTTCGCTATAATTTTGTTTATGTATCACATCAACGCGAAAGAGAGTGATGCCCTTTACGCAACGTTGCGATGCATTGGCTATGCTTAGTGTAAAATAAGATGTCACAAGCAAACTGAAAAAATCGATTTTGTCTATATGACGACAACACGGCATTCCTTGCTAGATTTGTATTAAGATTGACCAAAATCTAAAACAGGAAGATGAGCAAAATAGGTAAAAATGTTTAAGGCGCACATAATTTAGAAGGCGATGGCATAGATTGAAGGAAGTGATAACAGAAGAGCTAAAGGACATCAGACAAACAATAGACGAACTATACCAACAAGCAGAACCATAATAGTCACCAGCACCACGATAATCAAGTCTTTCGCGTAGGCGCTCGGTGCATAATACTCCAAATAGCATTTATCCGCTGAAAATAATAATGTCAAAAAAAATTTTAAATCAGTGTGTGCATTTTCCAGAGCATAAATGATTAGAAAATACTATGACGACCAAAAAAGGTCCCACAACCAGTGGAAGTTAGTGTCATTTTAAGGAGGCACCAACTAACAGTAGCAAGAGTAAAAAAATCCATAAAATTACAACAAAAACATACAACACACACACACATATATATATATATATATATATATATATATATATATATATATATATATATATATATATATATATATATATATATTGATAGTTTCTAATTTCACCATTTTTTAAATGTAAGAACAAAACAACGTACTCCATGGAATAACATTTATTAATAAATCTTATTTCTACCAGTATCTACAGCCATTGTTCTGGATTCGTTAGTATATTCGTTCATCCAATCCCACTGTACATGTGTTGTAACCAATCTCCTCTTCGTTATTCTAGCCTTTGTTTTGCGCAATTTAGACCACTACTTTTGTGCAATTTAGACCACTCCTTTTGCGTAACGTCATTTGGTGTGTCATCGCTTTCATTGTAATTGCGTCCGTAATTGATGTATGTGTCGCATTTTGCGAAGCGTTGGTTATTTTTAAAGGCATGTCAGTCATGTCTTTGTTCCAGTCCAATTTAATTTCTTTTTGAATTATTTTCTGCACGTTTAAGCAGGGCTTCAGCTTATTAATTGCAATAGCTTCAAAAGCCAGAAGCATTTTCTCTGTTTTTGCCTTGTAGAGAACTGAAAAATTGTTACTACTAACAGCATGACCTGTGAGTAGTACATGTTCGCAAATTGCTGATTTTTGTGCAGGAGCTGCACCCTCTTTAATAGTTTTTGAGGGAGATGCTGATTTATTCTAGTTTCGAGCCTCTTTTTTGATCTGCCGATGTACTGAGCGTTGCAGGTCATTGAAATGTAACAGCAAGCTGGACTGGACATCATGTCCATTATATGAGTAGTGTGCCAAGGGCGTACAACAGAAACCTAATACTGAATTTGGGCACACGAATACGCAGGATTTGTTCACCGGGCAACATTGAAGTCAGAGCTAAATTTGCTTCGCGAAGCGTTGAGAAATAATGGATATCCGGCCTGGTTCATCGAATACAACTTGAGGAAACGCAACAAAATCGTGGCCAATTTGGAAGAAAATCAAACTCCCCAGATAGTAACGCTTAGTGTTCCCTTTGGAGGTGGTCTTCCAGCGGAAATCTTCAAACGAAAAGTAATTCGAGCTACAAAAGCGCAGTTTCCATCAATACAGGCGAGAGTGGTGTTCAACACAACGAAACTGATGCGCACGAATGAAAAAGATAGCCTCTCTGTGACGTCAACAACTTTGTCTGTATACAAATTTCAATGTACCTGCAACGCTCAGTACATCGGCAGATCAAAAAAGAGGCTCGAAACTAGAATAAATCAGCATCTCCCTCAAAACCTGTTAAAAACCGGTGCAACTTTTGCACAAAAATCAGCAATTCGCAAGCATGTAGTACTCGCAGATCATGCTAAAAGTAGTTTAAAAATTTTCAGTTCTCTACAAGGCAAAAACAGAGAAAATGCTTCTGGCTTTTGAAGCTATTGCAATTAATAAGCTGAAGCCCTGCTTAAACGTGCAGAAAATAATTCAAAAAGAAATTAAATTGGACTGGAACAAAGACATAACTGACAGGCCTTCAAAAATAGCCAACGTTTCGCAAAATACGACACACCCATCAATTACGGACGCAATTACAATGAAAGCGATGACACACCAAATGACGTTACGCAAAAGGAGTGGTCTAAATTGCGCAAAAGCAGTGGTCTAAATTGCGCAAATCAAGGCTAGCATAACGAAGAGGAGATTGGTTACAACACATGTACAGTGGGATTGGATGAACGAATATACTAACGAATCCAGAACAATGGCTGTAGATACTGGTAGAAATAAGATTTATTAATAAATGTTATTCCGTGGAGTACGTTGTTTTGTTCTTACATATATATATATATATATATATATATATATATATATATATATATATATATATATATATATATATATTGAAATGCGAGCTTTAATAAAATTCATTGTACCTTCCTATGTGCAAAAACGAAAAGAAATTTTATCAGATACAAGAAGCATTTGTTTCGCATATGTCTTCAAATATCTACTAATGAACATAACTTTATATATAAATTGGAAAGCAAAACATGATAGAAATATGTGAACATGGAGAGAGTGTGAAAAACAGAAACCAATCACTTGCGTGCGTCACATCGAGTTCAAGCTCAATGCTTGTACGCGCTTCTTCTGCTTGCAGCCCAATTTATGCAAGCATAAGCACGTACAAGCATTGACCTTGAACTGGATGTGACGCACTCAATTGATTGGTTTCTGTTTTTGGCACTCTCTCTGTGTTCACATATTTCTATCATAATTTGTTTTCCAATTTATATATAAAGATATGTTCATTAGTAGATATTTGAGAAGACAATCCGAAAGAAATGCTTCTTGTATCTGATAAAATATCTTTTTGTTTTTGCACACAGGAAGGGTACAATGAATATATATATATATATATATATATATATATATATATATATATATATAAATATATATATATATATATATATATATATATATATATATATAAAAGAACAACACAACGTACTCCATGGAATAACATTTATTAAATGGTGAAATTAGAAACTCAATATGTGTATATATATATATATATATATATATATATATATATATATATATATATATATATATATATATTTGGATAAATTTAAAATTATATAAGACTTTTAACAGTTATAAACTGGGTTTTCATTTGAATAACTGGGTGGTAACAAACATGACTCGGTTCTCTATTTCTTGTTTTGTCTGATTGGTAAGTGTGTATGCGTTTGTGCCTAGGGTATGCCTGTTTGCATGTAAGTTCTTTCTCGCTGTATTGCAAAGTGATGTCTGAGATCTGGTCATTTTTGTATTAACTCCGTGAGAGTTAACCATATGTTCGCATTGTTGTCTGTTACGTGTACGAGTGATATTTTTCCTAGTGTAGTCTTTCGTTTCACCTTTTTGTGAAAATTTGTCTTCTTCACTTGGTAACACCGCAAGTGCGGATTGCAGTGTTGAACGCTCATATTGTTTGGAAATTTCTGTCATTGTATGCGCATTTCTTTTTACTCTTCAGTTTGTTGCCAATCTGATTGAACGTTTGCTGAGTCTGGTCGAGGGCGTGTTCGGTCTAGCCTGGATACTAGCAAATTGTTGTTGAATTTTGTTATTCGGGGCCAGTCGATTAGAATATCATGCCTATGAAAACTTTGAATATTTAGGACAGGTGTTTGTTGTTTTATATAAATATCTTTATAATATCCATTACCTTCGATTATAACACATTATATTTCAAATTAGGAAGAAAAATGCCATTAATAACAAAGTGTATAATAGCCATTTATTTCGAGACTAATAAAATTCACTTTACAATCTTTCATTTATATACATCCTGAGTTCTGATTTGATTATGTGGGTCGCAAAAAATCTGCCAAGAAATAGAAGAAAAACCGAGTCAAATTTGTTGCCACCCACGTAATCAAATGAAAACCCAGGATGTATATAAATGAAAGATTGCAAAGTGAAGTTTAGTAGTCTCGAGATAAATGACCATTATCCACATTGCTTTTCTTCTGAAATATATATATATATATATATATATATATATATATATATATATAAATATATATAGTGTGTGTGTGTGTGTGTGTTGTAACTGCACTTCATTAAAGTATACCAGTTTCGTCCCTACTGTAAACTCTCCCAGTACAATCTAAAATTTTCTGCCACCAAGGCTCGAACCAGGGAACATTTTCCTTTAAGTTGTGACGTAATACTGCTACGCCATCTCTACCACACAGAACATGTAATGTTTTGTCAAATACCAATTTGTGTAGTTGATAAGCTTATTCTTTATGTGTAGCTTATTTGCAATCTCTTCAACCAATAGTTCTACCTAGTAACCCCCGATAATTCATTAGACAGCACACCATGCGACTTGGGGAAATTATATTGAATTGGAAATTTATGGCAGGACTTTTGATGATATATTTTTCGGTACCCTTTGCTACTTTAAGTAACACATAGTTCATAATTATAATATATATATATATATATATATATATATATATATATATATATATATATATATATATATATATATATATGAATATATAATATATAGAGTAAGTTAGCGTTGAAGTGGCGTTGTCGAGACTTTATTTGATGTTAGCTACAATACTGCAGGTTTAAACATTCGTCTAGTAGATTGTACCGTCCTATTATCCCATATTCCCCACTCAAATATATAGTGGGTAAAAGGCGTAATATCGACTCCTAATGATGAGTCGCCAGTAAGCACAAAAAGCATGAGCACGTGATTATCTTTTTGTTCATGCCTTCTTTGGTCAATCCTTCAGGTCCTACGCGCATGAAAAAATGATTTAGATAAGTTCATAACAGTATTATTTTTGATCTGGTGCATATTTTGCCCGGAGCCGGTTTTCTCAATGATTTACTAACTCAGCATTCTACCGCTACTTCGAGACTTCACTTGTAGTTCGGCACACCAACGCAATTGTTTGCTTGCTTATAATCTGCTCGCCTGTTCTTAAAGTACCATTTAATTGATAAAACTGACTTCTGGTAAATAGAAAATCACAGTCATTCATCTATGCAAGTGCGCAGAAAAATGTAATACTTTTCTTCAATTATAAGTTGATTTCTTGCCAGTTTTCTGTCTGCTTTAACCCTCTGGGCCTGTTTTCTTTCTCATAATTTGACAGGTTATAGTCACACAACTGAACGCTTAGTGCTTTCTATTTAAGTGATCTTTGTTGTGACTAACACAGTTTCGCAATTTATTTCATTATTTTAGTACTTCATATTGTTTTTTGTCAGTGTAGCGTGCGGCAGTGTGTTTCATTGGTTAGAGCAAAATATTCCGAAGAAGACGTGCCCAGAGTCTCGAGCGCTGTCCGCAGCAAATTTTGGATAGTAACGTGAAGAGTTCCCAATATATATATATATATATATATATATATATATATATATATATATATATATAATACCATCTACACAAAAACACGCTCAGGAGTGTAGTATTCATACACGAAAACAATGCCAGTCTCGAATAAACGTCGATAACAATATCACTCATATAAAATTAAACTCAAATGCAACAGAGAACAAAAGAAAAATTAATATATGAAGATATGAACAAAGATAAATATCAAGAGACCCGGAGTGGAATAAGAGTAAAAGTTATTAAAGAATATGAATAAAATCTGTGTGCAAGCTCGTAACTTGTTCAGCCTTCAATATGTAGTTTGCACAGTATAGTAATATATGTATAATAAAACAAAGATGAGTTTACTAAAATGAAGGTAAATTATGCAAAATAAACACTCGACGTGCGATATCAAAATGGCCATCTCAGTCCGGTCGTATAAAACATGAAAGAAAAAAATATTTGTGTAACGATAAAATTGAACGCCTACCTGTCAAAGGTGCACCACTGTTATAGACAAGGTGTTTCCCATTTTTGCACCTTAAGTAGGGCTCTCTCATTTTTCCATATCCATGGCCATAGCATTTGTCACTGGGCAAGCTTTAGAAAAGATTTGGTAAAATAAAACGTTAAATGAGTCTGCATGTGATTTCCACTGAATAGCTTCATAAACAGTTTACGAATAGTGAAAAAACTACCGACGATGTAATTAAACGGCCATTGGTTGCGCGGGCTGTGATAACAATTATTATAATGAAGGTTGCGATCTTGATATAAGCACCTGACCCATTAATTAATTACATATGTCAGTATAAACTAATAATTGTATAGTGTAGAAAAGGCAATTCATATAGTAGACGGGTTTCGTCCTTATTGGGAACTCATCATGTACTGGCCAGAATTTGCCGCAGACAGGGCTCGAACCCGGGCATGCCTGCGTCGGAAACTAGGGCTCTAACCTATCGGACGATGGTTTGAAGAAAAAACTAAATTAGGTGTTAATAAGCAAAGTCCGACATCAACCCGATATTTGCATTCAAGTGATGCTTAAAATGGAAGAAAAAAGAAACAATAATCAGGCATATGTAAGTCATTTTGGAATTTGCAGCCGACACTAGTTCTACCTATAGTCAAATATATTCGCCTAAACTAGTAAAGGATATGTAATTTAATTCATAAACAGATATTCCTACAGCATACACTGAAATATATTAAGCGAAAACTAAACGCCGAACAAATTTATAAGGTATTCACAGTGCATTATCGATTTTACATCCTGATGATAAAGCGAAAAATAAAGACCGCAAAGGCCTAATGTTAAATGTTCCCCATTCGTTCGATTTTCAAGATTGCCCATGCATTCCAGTAGGATTTTTCAATGTTAACATAGATTTACATATGTCATCATGTTGGGCCTGGTCTAGCCGAATCTTTCTTAACGGCAGCTCCTTGTTAAGCTAGTGCGCATTCAATAATGGCTTCTCTCAAGCACCACACTTTGAGTTTAATGCATAACGTTTGGAGGAGACCTTATAAACGTTTCATCAATCATGATGACGATACAAATTTGTTTGTTACATTGAACTTTAGCTCAAATGTGTCACAATCTCAAATTGACTTTATCCGTGATTATTACATTTAGACGTATCTGACGAAGTAAGCGAATCTTAAACCTCGTGTTTTCAGTACATCCGTAAGTACTGTTTCATTACACGCTTGTGACCCTTGAACGGTCTGCAGTGAAGATTCAGCACACTTGCAGACATTTGAGCATAAAGCTCCTACAAGAAGGGCTTAAGCATGTCAAAAGGTTTGACTAAACACATTTAATCCTGTAGACGCGAGTTTATGAGCTTAAAAATTGCCACACACTAGGACATTGAATACGGCAGCACTAACCGAACGTGAATAGTCGCGTTTTTACTAATTCCAACAGAATGATTGCCTAGTAGGACAATACCTCGTTAGATAGCTCCAGACCAGTTTAAGGCACAAGAATGACAGATTTTGACGTTCTATACTACTAAAGTCAGCACTAATCACCTTAGATAGTATAGCACAGGTTTGTGTTACAAAATGAAGTATTCGTGGTCATCACAGATATTGGTCGGAAATCTTGCGTGATAAGACATCGAATTATGCTCAGTGTCAATCTTCTAGCAGAATAGTTTTGCTTGCCATTCGTAACAGATATAGGTCACAATTAGGAACTTCAATAACAGAATTGGTATATGGATAACTAATAAGGCTTGGATTTAAATCAAGATTGCTCTTGAAGTAAACACGAATCCAACAGCATTTAACCAATCGTCGAACAGCATAGCGAAACTGCCGTCAGTCAAACGTAGTAACCATTAAGGCTACCTGGAGATCTTCTACTAGGCATTCCAAGTAGTATTTATTTGGCTTCTAGTTGCCTGGATTGGGTTTTTGAAGCACTTAGAGTTAGGATGTGTTGTTTAGCTCGGGAAAAAAACCAAGAAAATAAAAACCAAGAGCTATGTATCCTCTGATTTGAGATCGGCGTCGCATATTTATGTAGCTAATTAAAATAGGAAGAACTGTCTGCTTCCATTTTACAACGTACTGCATAAGTATGACATACAAAAACCTCATCATAGAGGATTGTCTGGCTTTGAATCGTTGCATACCCCAGTTTTTCTGGATTGATGACGACACCGAAGGAATAGGTGAATTGAAGGACCATCGTTCCATGGCCAAGTCTGACATGCGCAATCCGATTGCCTTAGTCATCTTCGCCTTATTGGCAAAGTTCACCCCAACCTGAGGTCGTGTTATGCAGAGCTATAATGAAAAGCTCAATATTTAAATTTGAAGAATCTATTAAATGATACCTACAGTTGCGCAGCGCTATCATCAGATAATTTTCTGTTGCAATTGACTATTGCTGGACAAATGATAGCAATCGTACGTTGGTAAAATCTTGATTCCATTTTATTTCAAGGTGCATAACGTGCCTGTTTCCGTGTTTGATGGGTTCTCACTATTCCCATCACTAGTTAGCCTTCCCTACATGTACTGTCACACGAAAATGCTACAGCATCAAGTTTGGCCGACTTAATTTTTACGCTTCAGAAAGCTCTTTTGTGTGCCACCCTCAGAACAGAAAAAACAACTTGTAGAAAATGATTTTCGCCTTGTTATATATTTTACATGGTGACATTGGTGGCCTCGTTTCTACGTATTTCAATCCAGGTAAGATACGCCATCCTTTAAAGTCATTAATCCATTTCGGTTTACAGATTGTTTAATTCTTTAAATAAAATTTGCGGGCATGAAATGAACACCAATCCAATTGTGTTTAATAAGTCAAACAACATACCAAATCTTCCGTCAATCACACGTAATGACGCGTTTCGACTTTCCATGATCATCATCAGAGCACGACGGCAAACTGACTAGCGAGAATCAAACCGAAAAGAATATATATGTAAAGCAAAGCTAGATATGAGGATCTCACCTCTTGTAGCCTCGCATACATTTTACTTGACTGTAAATGTCGGTTGCAAAATTTCTATGCAGTCACAGTCATTAACTTTCTGCAGCTTTCGTCACATGTACATAAGTTATACAATTAAAAAATCATTGATTGCGCGGACAAAGATAAAAATTCTTAAAATCAAGCTTCTAACTTCAAATAAACACCAATCCAGTTAAATACTGTTTGTTGCGCAGAACTAATATATATGCAAGTATGTGTTAGGTGTTGCGAACCTAGTAAAAAAATAGTTGTTGTGACCAGAAGGATAAACCAAAGGCAGCATGAACAGAAAGTATAATCTCATGCACATTCGTTTCGTGATTATGGCTATTGTGTTAGTAACCCATACCAACATTATTGTACCGAAAACGTAAATGGTACTAACACTATGGTTTCCGAGTAGATACATGGTACCAACCTGATGGATATAAATTTATGCTATAGTTCACCGAAATTGAGAATTACAACAATTTATGAACACCTGTTACTCCAGTAAATCCATACATTCCGTTCATGCTGCCTTTGGTTTATCCTTCTGGTCACAACTGAACTAATTTGTTACTAGGTTCGCAATACTTAATACATACTTGCATATATATTAGTTCTTCGCAACAAACAGTATTTAACTGTAATATATTGAATTGAATGATTTCATGCTTACCGCGAAATGTGATAACTTATATCGATCAAGGCCAGAATGTATGGATTTACTGGAGTAACAGGTGTTCAGAAATTGTTGTAATTCTCAACTATAGCACAAAGTGATATTCATCAGGTTGGTACCATGTACCGACTCGGAAACCCTAGTGATAGTACCATGTACCTCTTTGGTACAATAATGTTGGTATCGGTTACTAACAAATAGCTATAGTGTTAGTATCCTTTACAGACTCGGTATATATATTATATAGTATGAGTTAGCATTGAAGTCGCATTGTTGTAGACTATATGATGTTAGCTTCACTATTGCAGGTTTACACATTCGTCCAGGAGATTGTACCGTCCTATTATCCCACCTTCCTCACCCAAATATATAGTGGTTAATGAGCGTAATACCGGCTCCTACTGATGAGGAGCCAGTAAGCACGAAACGAACGTGCATGAGATTATACTTTCCGTTCATGCTGCCTTTGGTTGATCCTTCTGATCACAACTGAACTAATTTGTTACTAGGTTCGCAACACTTAAAACACTAATCCAATTGTATTTAACAAGAAAATCAACAGCCAAACTAATATTTTTATGGAACAGTGAAGCATTAGTATAGTATTCCGATTTGATCCTGCTTATAATGATATTGGTATCTAATTGACTATTTATTGTGCAATTCGACCATGTTTATTTGTTCTGATATACAGTTATTGGCGATAAGATCGTAGTCATATAAATCTTCTATTGAATGAAGTTCAGCTGCTAATCTATAACTTATTTTTTATAGTAGAATGCCTGTCCTTATTGCATAAAGTCGAAAAATTCGCCAAAATAAAGGAAAATTTCAGTAACACAGTTCGATATATATAAACTTGAAGCCGAGCAGACCGTAGTCACATAAACTTGCGGCCTAACTATTGGTGGGCCCTAGACAGTTGTATCATCTGCGTTCTCATGAATCTCTCCGATATTAAAGGAATAAAATCAAGACCCCTGTAAAAAATGTTGACGCTACAGCCGAAATGCCGGTTTTTGTTATACCATGCTATTTTTACAGACTCTAGCTTTGGAAAATTAAAAACACTACTGATAACGCTAACTCTTTAGTTCCAAAGCATTACTCTTTCCATTAAACGCATAGTGATAACCGATTTTGTCAATGGTTCTGCTGAAAGCCACCATGTTGTATATCCTGATCTAGGCATGTAACTTTACAATTATGTAGTCAAAAATTCCGGCCTGACGACCGGCGGGCTCAAGCTAATCAACTCGCGATTGATAGCATGAAGCTTGCCGGGTCAAAAAGAAACACAGCCATCATCCCGTTTCATGTGAAGCTTCCAGATTGGTCTAACTGCGCAGTAACTTTTTTTGTTACATATGTAGTGACGGAATGAGAGCAAGCGTTCCAGACGTGAAGGGCAAGTTTCGGCTGCTGAAGGTAACTTTGGCCACTGGCATCTTGGCAGATAGTGCTCATCAGCCCTGGTTGGCAGACTATCTAGAAGAAGGAAAGCTCCGAATACAAACCATTACTAGGAATTGTCGACCTAGTGTTCTCTTGCAGTCCATATATATAACCATGAAAAATACAGCTTACGAAGATTACATACTGCATCGATCGTTACACAGTATAAAAAGGGTGGCCTTATCTTCCGAGCCACGCAGGGTGGGTAAGCGTAATCGGGCTACTGCAGGCAACTTTATATCCGATTCTGCCTCCTTTCCTTCTTCTTCCTCTTCTCAATCTAACAATAACACTCTTTTAGATACTATCAATATGGCTGGTTTAGATCATAACACTGAGCCCAATACCAGGTTGCCAAATATCTAAAATGGTTCTAGTAAACGATCATTCATTAAACCTAGGTTATGTTTTAATGTAGGCGCATTTAAAGTTCGAACATTAAAACAACTTGAACAACAAGAATCTCTTGCAAGCACGTTAGATAAATCAGAAATCGATATATGTAACGTATCTGGAACCACAATAAAGGATCATACGTGCATTACAGAACTGGTTGCACCATTCCTATCTATGCATTATTGGCTTCGAACATTTGGTTCCACAGAGTTCTCTCAAGCCGGTAAATGGGCCGTTGGTATTGCCCTTAGCGCACGAGCTGAAGCTTGCCTAATTGATTGGATTCCTTTAAATAGTCGACTGTGTGTGGTACTAAAATCAATGAAAAAAACCGTTATCAACGTTGCCTATTCATATGCTCCTACCGATTGCAGCACAGACGAAAACAACGACGCTTTTCACTCCGAACTAAGCTACTTAATAAGTAGAGTACGAAGTTCAAATATAGTCTTGGTTATGGGTGACATGAATGCCCAAATTGGGCACTTAAGTAACGTAGAATTTCATTTAGGTGGAAGATACACTTAAAGCTCGACTCGCAACGGTAATTGTGAACAGCTTTTGAATAGCTGCGCGGAACATAGACTATATTTAAGTAGTACAAACTTCAGACGTAGCGTTAAACGTTGCGCTACATGGTGTCCCCCACACCCGGACAAGAGTGGACTCAAATAGATCATGAAGCAATTAGTTATAGATTGCGTGGTTGCATCCAGGATTGTCGTTCTTTTTGGAATCCCTATGTCGACTCGGACCATTCACTTATCCTTTGTAGATTCGCACTAAAAATTTACGTGAAAATAATTAGGAATAAATTGCAAATTGATGTAGGCAAACTCGAAAAACCGTCCTTCCGAAGATATTCTAAAGTCTAATCTACCTGGTGTGGATGGCGAAAATCCGTATTTACGTTGGTCGAAGATAGGCTTCACTATGCGCAGTGCAGGTACTTCTGTATGTAGCATTGCAGGCTCCCGTAGAAATAATCATTGGCTCTGTAAAATCTATGGAAATACTCGAAAAAGGCGCCAAATTCCATCTGGCTCGACTCATAATAATACTCGTCGCAATACAAGACGCCAAATTAAGCGGTCTAAAAGTCGATCTCAAAAACGTTTGGACCAGAAAGTATGAAGAAACGAAAGAAGCGTTCACGTCTGGTAATAGTCGCTGTTTGTTCCAACTTATTTGAGCAACAGGTGAAATTATAAATGATAGTAATTACCCTTTAACAACCGATAAAATAAGTCGTCTTGATAGGTGGACAGAACACTTCAAAGACCAATTTTCTTGGGCACCGCGTCAGTTCCGATTCCCGAAAGCTTACCTGTATCAACAATGTGGAAAGTTAGTCTCGAAGAACTATCAGAGTTTGAGGTAAAGAATGCAATCATATTACTAAACGTCGCAAAGCCACAGGCCCTGATGATTTGCTTCCGGGATTATTTAAGGATGGTGGCGATATAATTTTGGGTGTTGACCAAACTTTTTCTTAAGATATGGAATGAGAAGTCCGTACCACTTGATTGAAATGCACTTCCTTGCATTTTTGAATGTTTGTACGTAGGTAGGCATGTAGAAAGATATGTATTTCGTAAATAGTTACGTAGATAGTTATTTAAATAAGTAAGTCGGTAATTAGGGAAGTTGGTAGGTAGGTAGTTAGGCTGGTAGATAAGTAATTAAGCAGGAAGTCAGACAAGTATGTTGGTAGTTGGGTAATTAGGTACATATGTAGCTAATTAAGTACGTAAGTAAACAGGTAGAGCTAGATACGAAAATATGCAAGTAGGTATGTAGATAGGTGGGCATGAACGTGGACAGTCAGGTAAAAATCTAAGGAAGATTGGTAGCTAAATATGGAGGTAAGTAGAAAGGTATATATGCAAGTAGATATGTAGGTATTTATGTGGTTATTAGGTAAGTAATAATTATTTAGGTAGATAGGTTTTAAGGTAAGTAAACAGGAAATTCGTCATGAGTAGGTAGGTATGAATCAATTTAATTATTTGGATAGGTAGGTAATTATGTATATAAGTAGGCAAATAGGTATACACGAGAATAGTTATATAGATGTGTGAACAGAATAGTAGATGAGTACGAAGGAAAGGAGGTAGGTAAGTAGGTAAATATAAACATTGCAGAGAGTTACATATGCAAGTAGTTATGTAGTTTGGTTGTTAGGTAGATAGGTGGGTTAGCTGATATGTAGATAGGTAACTAGGTAGGTAAGTATATAGGTAAGTGTCTGTAAGTAGGTAAGTGAGTAGGTAGCTAGGGTAACTGTGAATAAATGCTGAATTTCTAGCTCGTTGCAAAATTTCCGAATTCACGACACATTTCACGAATTTTTTCAAATAAAATTTGAAATTTTTAAAATATAATTTGATTTTATTTCTAAAAATTAAACTATCTACGCAATAGTCAACGCCTGTTAAACCACTACAAGTTGCTTTATTATCTTATAGCCAACTCGCACTCCAAGTATGATTTATGTACTGTAGGATCTTTAATTTTCAGCATTCGCATAGATAACCCAATCCCGTTAAACAGACTTCTCTAATTCCCATGAAGAAGTCATGACAAAAATATACTTACTCAAAATATACGCATACAGCCAAAATTTAAAATGGTAAGATGTTTAAAGCACTTGTCATCTAAGATGATGTACAAAATATGACAGAAAATATATCCAACTAGTTTCGAAAGCTAGCGGCCGCCAGAGCGACAGAAAATTAATAAAAATACGCAAAATTATTTGATTGCCATTTCAAAAGTTAGCATACCGATATCTTAAATGAAGCGGCAACTTGAAAATGAATTGTGCGCTATCATTCTTCGAATTGTCGCGTGCCTGCAATTGAAATTCCCATTTGTGACCAATAGAAGTCCATTCCGGCGCTTCAGTGTCGACATCAGCGGAAGACACTGGCATCCAGTCGACACCGTGGGCAGCGTCAGCAAAATATTTTACTCCAAAATACTCTGCGTCTGCACGCTCGCGAGTTTCGACTATATAAGTTGCAAATGTGGTAAATGCCGATACAAATTCAATCTGATTAAACGTGCCAAGCCCGATCATGTGCATACATGCATTATTTTTAAGCAAAAACAATATGTTTACTTCGTGGAGTTTGATTCCCTATGCTACACAACTCAATTTCGACGGACAAACTACCGCGACGTTTCATCGTTTTACCGTAAATCTATTCAATTTATATAAATCTTTGATTTTTGAAGTCGACTGGCTGACCAGATGCAGTCAGCCGCCAACTGATTTACAACACGAGGTGAGGAGCAGCAAAGCTCTGGCTATAGAATTGAACAAATGAGGCATAATAATGAAATCCTCACGCCAAAACATTCAAATCTATTATTAGATTTCTGAGAAAGGTATTGGAAACGAGGTACAAAAACGTAATACAGTGGTACCTCGAGATACGAGCCGGAGCTCGGGCCATATTTTCGTTCAGGATACGAGCCCAAATCCGAGATATGAGCCGTGTTTCCGGAGCGTCTCGTTAGTCGACGCGCAGGGTCGAGCATCGTCCGAGAGAATCTCTCGCTCACTCGCACGTGTTACCCGCTTGAATCGAAGTGAATCTTGTGCGCTGCACTCTTTTTTGCTTGATTTTTGCGTGATTACTTAACTTTTTTGTGTTATCATAGAGCCTAAGAAAGTGAGTGCTAAGGACAATGGTGACAGGAAGAAGAGGATGATGTCGATAGAACCAAAGCAAAAAATAACAGAAAAACATTAGCGTGGCGTACGAGTAATTGAACTCGCAAAGATCTATGACCGTAGTACATCGACAATTTGTACGATATTGAAGCAGAAGGATGCCATCAAGAGTGCTACACTAGCAAAATGAGCTACAATTCTTTCCCAATTAAGGACAAATATCCAGGAGGAAATGGAGAAGCTTCTGCTCGGCTGGGTGAAAGAGAAGGAGTTGGCAGGAGATACACTGACGGACGGTAATATGCGAGAAGGCAAGGAGTATTTATGCCGACTTAGTGAAGAAAGAAGCATCATATTTTGTTGTGTATTTGTTAATTATATATGTTTTTTTTGTTATTTAAAACATATCTTTATTCATAATTTACAATGGGTTGGTAACCTTTCATACGTCCTGAACGGATTAAACCGAATTCAGTTATTTTAAATGGGAGAAATTCGTTTGAGATACGAGCCGATTGACTTACGAGCTCGGTTCTGGAACGAATTAAACTCGTATCTCGAGGTACCACTGTACCACTAAGATTATCGTGAAGTTCATTTCCAGTGGTTAGTACGAATGGTGGTGAAGCCTTTGGAGTGATGGGACGAATTAGCGCCCAGCCATCAGGAAACAGAATTCAGTGCGTACTTCGAAATGAGAAACAATCGGATCATAGTGGAAATATGAGTGCTAATCGACAAGCCACGAAATAAAATCGTAGATACGTTAAATAAAATATGTATTTATTAAATGGCAATTTATACATTTTAGCTAAAAACAAAGCCATAAATAATTATTCTAACAAGCAAAAGATCGTTAATGGAAAGAGATTTGTGAACAGCAGGGACAAATTGATATGGAGATACTTACCAAGATACCATACAGAAATAAGAAAGCCTAGAACTTTACACACACACACCAGTATGGCGAAGTATACTCTAAGGCAAAGTGGCATCGGCAATACTGCACCCTTGTGAATTTCACTGTATCGTGTCATAAAACATGACCGAGCCTCGCAATTAACTCCGTCCTACTAAGCAAAGAAGGTTAAGATGATTCCACAATAAATCCGCATCATCGCCAGAGAGCTCGATTCGATGCCATATCGCACAGGGTTTCCAACCAAGTAGTGCTATGCACAAGTGTACCCCATCCAGATAGATGAACAGGTGCCATGAGTCACCAATAGCCACAAAACACACGGGTACATTATATTATACCTTTCTTTCATGCTGACTCTGGAATAACCTTCTGGTACTATTTGAACTAATTTATCAATAGATAAGCAATACTTAATATACAATTGCATATTTATTGTCTCTCACTAACAAAGAATATATGCATATTTTATCTTTACAATGCTCAGTCTTTCATATAGTACGAATAAAGCAATTACTCTGATGCTCGTAAATGGTAGATCAACATTAATTTAATGTAATTTTATTTGTATTTATGTACTCATGTATGTAATTATATTTAACTAAATACAAGGTATTCATAGACACACATACACATACAGATCGCGACTATTTGGTGGAACGCCAGTAGCTTTCATAAAATTACCAATTCATAATCATAAATGAAGCGATTTACATGACATATCACGCTTTCTTTATTCGTTTGTCTTTATATTGTGTAATGAGCTGTGGACTGGTGATGGAATTTAAAAAAAGGTTCCGCAAATTCTCCGTTTAAAAGAAGAATTGATAAAAATCGGATTGCCAAATATCGAAAATCGTTTAAGTTGACCACCATTCATTAAACCTAGTTTAGGTTTTAACATCAGAGCATTTAATGCTCGATGATAAAAACTATTTGGACAACAAGAAGCTCTTGCACGCGTGTTGGATAAATTAGAAATTAGACCACAAGATACCAAGTGAATTACTGGAATGGATGCACAATCCATATCTACGCGTTGTTGGCTTCGAACTACTGGGTCCACAGAGTTTTCTCACACCGTTAAATGAAGCGTCGGTATTGTCCCTAGCTCACGAGCTGAAGCTCACTTAATTGAACGGATCCCTTTAAATAGTCGACTGTGTGCGGCACGTTTAAATACATCTACTAAAATCAATGTAAAAACCTTAATCAACGTTTTCTTTTCGCTGTATCTGCATATGCTCCTACCGATTGCAGTACAGACGAAAGTAAGGACGCCTTTTATTCCAAGCTAAGCTCTTTAATATGTAAGGCTAGAAATTCAGATATAGAATTGGTTATAGGTGACATGAATGCTCAAGTTTGACAATTAATCACCGAAAAATTTCAGTTGGATGGAAGATAAACCTTAGGCTCGACGCGTAACAATAATGGTGAACGAATGTTGAATAGCTTTGCGGAACAGAAAACTCAGAGTGCGTTGCGGCTGGCAGTAGTTTTGTGATGTTGCTCGACGACTAGTTACATACAATGAGATTCGTGTTTACTTCAAGCTCGCAAACTAGATTTAAAGAATTGTGACCACCACCCGCACAATCAATTATTTTTTAATTGTACTTATATATATATATATATATATATATATATATATATATATATATATATGTTTGTGTGGCGGAAGCTAAAACTGCTGCTAGTGACTGCATCGAAATTGTGCAGCCGACATTTCCAGTCACGTACAATGTATGCAAGACTACTAGAGGTGAGAGCTGCATATCTAATTTTACTTTCCATAAATATGCAATGCAGTTTGATCCTCGTTAGTCAGTTCGACGTCATACTCTGATGATGATCATAGAAGATTGGAATGCGTCAGTGCATGAGACTGGCGGTAGTTTTGCTATGTTGTCCGACGACTGTTTAAATAAAATGGGATTGGTGTTTACTTCAAGCTCGCAAACTTGATTTGAAGAATTTTTACCAGCACCTGCGCAATCAATTATTTTTTAATATTTAAGTAGCACATACTTCAGACGTAGTGTAAGAGAACGCTAAACTCAAATAGATCATGTAGCAATTAGTTATAGATAGCGTGGTTACATTCAAGATTGTCGTTATTTTTTGAACACATGTCGGCTCGGACCATGCACTTATTCGCCGTAGATTTTCACTAAAATATTCCGGGAAAATAAATAAGAATAAACATCAAATATATGTAAGCAAACTTGAAAAACCGTCCGTCATCAAAAATGTTAAGACAATGCTAACCGGTCTTGATGGCGAAAAGTCGAATTTACTTTCGACAAAGATAGGGTCCACTATGCACAATGCAGATACCACTGTATGTGGAATTACAGGCCCTCGTAGAAATAATCATTGCTTTTCTGTTAAATCTATGGAGATACCCGATAAAAGCGCTAAATTCTGCTCAGACCAATTGCATGACGCACACATTTGATAGATTTTTCCCTTACTTCACACTCCACGTTTACATATTTCTAGCTTGCATTGCCTTTCAATGTATATATAAAGAAATGTTCATTAGTAGATATTGAGGAGATAATGAGAAAGAAGCGTTTCTTGTATCTGATAAAATTTCTTTTTGTTTTTGCACATGGGAAGGGTACAATGAATTTTATTAAAGCTCGCATTTCAAAAGAATATATATATATATATATATATATATATATATATATATATATATATATATATATATATATATATATATATATATATATATATATATATATATATTTACTTGTTTCTGTTCCACTCGTAGTTATATGGCAGTGAAACATTAGTTACTGTTGTCTTTTGTTCGGCAATGCATGATTCCGCATTTGCTTACACTGTTAGTAATAGTAATGCTAGAAAAATCAATAGATGTAAAGTTAATTAAAAATGGTCAGATATTAGACAGAGATATTTTTAGGTTGGATATTTACTCGGGAATCCGTCTGAATTTCAAATCCAGTCACCCGTATCTTATGAAAATCGATATCTTAAAGTCATTAGCATTAAGAAGCCTTAGATTAACAGGCATGAAGCATAGGAAATTGAAATTAGACAGATTGCGTGATATATTCACGGCTAATGGTTATCCTTCTCATTTAATAGAAGCAATAATGACAAATGTGTAAGAAAATTTAATCCTAATTTTAAATACATACTAGCGGATAAAGGGAAGGAAGAGCGTAAGGTCATGGTATTGCCGGACTCCATATTATGTAGGAAACTAAAATCAATAGCTTTAAAATACCATACAAGGACAGTTTAAAAACAGTCCCTTACACTAGGCACTTTACTCCCTAACCAAAAAGAAAATATTGAACCCTTAGAAACATCAGGAGTGTATGAAATACCATGCAATGATTGTAGTCTATTGTATGTTGGTGAGACCATGCGCCCAATCAAGGTAAGAAGGGGCGAACATAGAACTGCATGTAAGTATGGACATGCTGCTACATCTTATCTTCCGAGTCATGTAGTAGAGACCGGACACGCTATAAGTGGGACGACTCTAAACACAGCAAAATATGTAGTCGTAATAGGGTGACGATATTGATTAGAGAATCTATCAAATTTAGATCAAGGGGTGATATTATGAATGAAAAAGCCGCTGAAAATCGTTAGTTTCGATTTGAATTACAGCATTAACTAATGGCAGGATAGGCAAATGCATGAATTATAATCTGAAGCTAGCTCCAGTAAAGGATTAAGGACATGGGATTAATACTGGCCTATTAGTAGGCTTATTATTTAATTAATGGCAAATTAATTATTGAGAATATGCATTTCTTGAATGGTTGCGTAATAAAGCTTCGAATTTTGAATTTCCGTGATTTGCGTTCGCGGGTTTGTCGTTTTGCACTCTTAGCTTCGCAAAGATTCGATTGATCTCTACTGTTTAAATCTGCTACTGCGAGGATTGTACTGTGCAAGTGTGATTAAAGGTGTGATGATGGTACGAGACATATCGTACCGAAACTCTGCAAATCAACGATGATTAGATCGCACCTCATTTCCAGTGGTTAGTATGAACAATTTTGAAGCCTTCTAAAGAAAGGGACGAATCCACATCAAGCCAATAAGAAAAACTCGACGCGTACATTGAAATGGGGATCAATCGGATCTTTTCAAAACTGATAGTGCAAAATCGCGGAGATTCAACATATTGAGGATAAAGTCTTTCTACGTTTCAACTCTAACTGTTCGTATGATATTGAACGTTTATTATTGCTTATTCATACTTTAAATAATTTTCAAAATGTCCATATTTAACCATCACATATTTTATTGCCTATCTAAATTAAGCTTCTTAATTTCTTGATTAGGATTTTTGTCTTTCCCCTATCCATACCTATTGATATCATTCTGGTAATACATAATTTTAAATGTTATGACAAGTTTGTCTGACGCGTGCACAGGGTAAATTAATGTCGGTGGAGTGCAGTTTCATTTAGTTGTACGTACATGTGTGGCAATTATATTTAACTGAATCTTTTTAGTTATCTATACACATACACATGCTCATGCGTGTCGTGCACCTATTCATTGATATGACAATAGCTGTTATTAACAATACTATCCTGAGTTCAACCTGTGTGTCTTGAATTGAAATTGGACACATGCATTGCTAATTCGGATTTCTAATTTTATCACTCATAATGGCGTGTGTTTTTGACGTGTTTCTGAATTATTGGTCTCACCCACCAAAAAATGTGAGGGCAATCTCAGTTACGTCATTTTACATGGAGTGTCTAAAACAAATAGTCTAACGCATGCAAATGTTAAATTCTTAGTCAGCCACTCTAGTTTCACTTAGTTAGATGAACATAGAAGCTACGGAAATGCACACACATACACACACACACATGTGACACGCGACTAGTTAGTGAAGGATCAGTCTGAAGTATACATATTATAGCCAGGGGAATTACCGCGATTGCTTCATTAGTTTGGTTTTTTTAAACTGGTGAAGATGGACTAACTGAAGAAGGCTGCCGATAAAGGCAACCGAAGTATTTTGGTAAAGGAAGAAAACTACTGGAAGAAGAACAATTGCCTCAGTCAAAACGCAGATCAGGTAATTCCAATTAATCCAGTTTCGCAAAAAAACTTTTCATTTATACAAACGGATTGGTTTGAATTTAAATTTAACACGTGCATGTGTCGTTCGAATTTCTAATATTATCACATGTGGTTAGGACGAGTGTCTCTGATTTATTAGTCTCTCCCTTCAAAAAGTGTGAGGGCAACTTCAGTTACGTAATTTCACATGGAATGTATAAACCAAATAGCCTAATACATGAAAATTGTAAATACTTATTGAGCCACTCTGGTCTCACTTAGTTCGATGAACAAAACAGTTACGGACATTCACACACACGTGACACGCAACTATCTAGTGAAAGGTCGGCCTGGAGTGTAAATGATATGGCTTCATTAGTTTGTTTTATAAAACTGATGAGAATGAACCGATGAAATAGGCAGTCGATAACGACAGCCGAATTATATTGGAAAAAGGAAAAAATGTCAAACATTATTAAATCATACATTTATTAAATAATAAATTATATCACGCACATGTATAATTATTAGAACCAATAGATACTTTTTTTAAATATAGCGTCAAAAACTATGGGTACTAATAAATACGATATAGAGAGTGCCAAAAAGATTAATCAACAACAGTTCAGCTGTCAGATATATTATACTCTCGAGTACTGAAGGAAAAGCAAGGTGCGACTTCGGTACATTAAATTAAAGCGATGCATTTTGTTATTTATTTTCTCTACAAAATTATCGTCGTGGTTCTATTGAAACTGCAGCCGACATTCATTACAAGTAAAATATATTTTGAGAATACTTGAAAGGTGAGTAACATTTCAAGTAAAAAGCATTGAAAAATTGCTGTTTAGGCAGAAAACCAACTAGCCGGTTGCGTAGAAAGAATAGCGTTTTTAAGCATCTTATATCTGTGCTCAGTATAAATTTCCAGAATCAGCGCACATGTTTACCTTAACGAGGATGTTGGCTTAACAAAAATCTAACAACCCCGAACCAGAAATAATATTTTGGACATTTTTCAAAATACAAACTTTTGGACAAAGGATAAAGCGGTGTGCAAAAAAATTCAAATCAAAACCATACAGGCCAGTCTGCAGGCAATATAAAATATCAAAAGCCGACTAAAAATACAAATCATCATCATCACCATCATTATCATCATCACGGACAGTAATATGAAAAAGTTTGTAACTAATGCTTCAATGCCATACAACCATGAGAAGAAAAAACTAATAAAATAAGATAGACTGAAAATATAATAAAAAGTAGATTAAATAATGATTTGAAAAAAAAACATTTAATAAAAAAATATTCAATAAGAATTATTTAAGAAAAAAGGGTCTATTTACCTAGAACACAACCAGGTATGAGGCAAACTATACCTCCACACAACACCAATATGGCAACATCCGCGATAAAGATTCCCTGCGTTTTCCATCTTGTCGCATCAAAAACACTACCAAATCTAGCAACTAACTGTGCACAAATAAGAAACGAAAGTTGCGCAGATAATACAACTAGAAATCAGATCGCGCAGGGTCGCTAACCAAGATCTATTATGCACACATGGACCCTATCCTGGTAGACGACCGGGCCCTATTCTACTCAATTCTAATTTAGTTTATTTTAGTTGTTTCGGTTAAGTCAAAATCTGTTTACCTTGTTTCGTATCGCAATCTGGCACTGAAGTGGGCAATCTAATTGAAGTCATACGTATAACGTAACCGTGCCAACGCTTTCGATGGATCTTTATTTATGTAACGGTGAAACTTATTGTCCGATTAAAAATACGTCTAGCGTCATCATGGTTTGCTATTCGTTGCTAATAAACCATATTTGCCATACATATCAAACTTCGGCGACGAATGCCTGTAAGCGTCTAGAGTCATCAGCTCTAAGGAGCGAAGGCTCAATAGCAAGTAACAAAGGTGTAAACACAGACGCATTGTGCACACTACCTTTAAGGCAGAGTGATATACTCGCGTTTTCATATACATAGCGATGGTTGAAGAAGGTTACTCTAGCTTTCGCGATTCTTATGCTTACCTCGTCAGTTATATTGCCAGGATTATTGATGGAACTGTAAAGATATTCAAACCTGTCAACTACGACCAGATCTTCGCTTTGAAGCCATAAGGTTAGTGCGAGCGATAAGTGATTCTGCATAATTAGCTTACATTTCTAAGGTGCGTATTTCATACCGAAAGATGGAACAACGAGTGTTAATCTCATTCACATTCGTTTCGTGCTTACTGGCGACTCATCAGTAGGAGCCGGTAAGACGCCATTTAACCACCATATATTTGGGTGAGGAATGCGGGATAATAGGACGGTACAATCTCCTAGACGAATGTGTAAACCTATAGTATATCGGTTACTAACACAATAGCCATAGTGTTAGTATCATTTACAGACTCAGTATATATATTATATAGAGTGAGTTAGCTGGAAGTCGCATTTTCGAGACTTTATACGATGTAAGCTTCACTACCATAGGTTTACACATTCGTCTACGAGATTGTACCGTCCTATTATCCTACATTCCTCACCCAAATATATAGTGGTTAAAGGACGTAATACCGGCTCCTACTGATGAGTCGGCAGTAAGCACGAAACGAATGTGCATTTGATTATACTTTCCGTTCATGCTGCCTTTGGTTTATCTTTCTGGTCACAACTGATCTAATTTGTTACTAGGTTCGCAACACCTAATACATACTTGCATATATATTAGTTCTCCGCAACAAACAGTGTTTAATTGAGTGTTAATCTATTCAAGGTAGCCTGGACAGAAACTCTAATATCGAATAATAATAAAATATCGTCTGAGTTGTCAAGATCGACTAATCTACCAAATTTGTAAATATTACACTTGCTCTCTGCAAAAACACTTCCGGTCGCGTTAAAGTATACAACGAATTAACACAACTTTAATACCATCAGCTGTACTCATCAAGGTTGTTCACATTCCCCATTTTTGTTTTATGGCTAATGAACAAAACTTGTCCATACGTACAGGATGCGGGTTTCGAAGTTGTCTCGAGCAAAAAATGCAAAACAGTCTAACAAATAAAACTTTAACTTGAAAAAAACTTACTTGAAGACGTCCGATCAGAACCAAAAAATGTTTTGTCGGTGAATTTTGAAGAAAAAACACGGCGGCTCAAATTAAATGAAATACCACTTTGACTAAGGCTATACGGATCGGCAAAAACACCTAAAAAATAGCAAGAAAATTTTCAGTTACCTCTTTAAGCAGACTTCTCGTTAGACATTAACAACATAAGCGATTGTGCCAATTTCGCAACATATTCTGGACACTTAGTATATAGGTTCATCAGATGGTGCCTTACGGATGCTTAACAAATGAAATAACAGAATGAGTTAAAAATTTAGGAATAGCCGTGGATAAATAATTTGCTAATGGAATTTTTCTTGCAGAAAAAGTATTTTCGGGACCTGACCATCAACTGGAGGTGATGCACGTAAAGGAATTGACGTTGTCCTGTTTCGCACACTCTTACAGTTCAGTTTTAAGTTTTTGTTACATTTAAAATACATATTAATATGTTCATTTTTAGATAATTCAGGACAAAATAAAACTGATATGTTTCCTTTATTTAACAAATTTTATTTTTATCATTGAAAATGCGTATCCATTTTATAATATATATATATATATATATATATATATATATATATATATATATATATCAATACAAAATCAATTTCCTATGTAACATATTGCATTGTGATAGATCGGTGTTAGCTAGTTAGAACGTCTAATATTAAGAGATACCAAATGGACCCCAACTGATGGAAAGGCTACCCAGAAAGCATAAACGTATATTTTATGAAATTTGATTGCGGAGTGACAGCTTCATATTTTCCAATGGAAAAAGAAAAAAGCATAAGCTTCTATCCGACAACAAGCTATACGTAGTATGCGACACGGATGGCGCAGTGGCCAATCAAATACACCAAAGCAATATTGCCCATGTTCAAGACACGTTCGCGGAAAAATCTGGACAATACTTGAAAAATTCTCAATAAGGATGAAACCGGTCTACTGGATGAATTTATATACCGATTAGCTAGAGTTCAGACAGGCAGGCAAGAAATTTTCATGGGCACAAGCTAGACGGTTCAAATTTACTTCAAAAATTTTTATTATTCAGTGAAAGGAAACATTATAATTTTGAAGTATGCCGGTAAAATTACGCCGGTAAAGAATCATTTTGAAACAAAAATCGAATCTTAATTCACGGGTCCAAAAAAACAGAGTTTACATCCATTAACATTGGATAGACTACAAGTTACTTCAACATGTGGTGAGTACACTTCGGTTTATAGATATACAGCACCGAGTGTGCACCAAATACCCATGCATGACATAAACGGCGCCGCATAATTTGATGGATACACTGCGCAAAATACATTTAATTATCGTAGATATTAATTAAATAATAAAAGTGTGCTAAGAAAGAATATGCTGCAATTACCCTTAGGCAACTCCAGTAAAAGAGAACATTTCTCCCACTGCCCGTTGGTGTTTGGAGACATGGCGCAAATGAGAGTCAGATGGAACCCTTGCTGAACGATATTGCAACTTATCTGACGATCAGGAGGTTCTTCAATAAAAGCCGACACGCTGGTTAGCAAAATACACACTGTTAACAGCTCCAATAGATGTGGTATTGGCGTGAACAGCATTACGCAGACTGGCAAAACAAGACAGAATGGTAAATCAATAGTAACATATCAAAAAACCGTACTAAGCAACAACGCACATCATCATAATCATCATCGTGTACAGCTATAATAATTTAGGCACAAAAGGTATTAGTGAGATTTATGAGAGAGAGAGAGAGTACCTAGTTAATGAGTATAATTATCTCGATAACTGACTAAACTAAGCCTCGACACATCACCATTATAGCCAAATCAGCATTAAGGCAAGACAGCATCAGAAATACTGCTTCCTTGTGGGTTTCACCGTATCGCGCCATAAATAACACACAATCAGCAACGTCTACTTCAACTGGTTTCACTTCAATAAAACGACAGCTTAAATTAGGAAAACCCCTTTCAAAGCACTATAACATTCCCATCAGAATTTAACATGTGCAAATAACAAGGAACGACAGAAAGTTAATTGAATAACAGATTTACTGTATTTCAGCTTCAAACAGGTTTATAATGCAAACACTTGTCGTAATTATTTAAATCAAGTTTGCGATATTGATATAAACACCAGTCCCATTATATACATACATTTGCCAGTATAAACTAAGCATTATATAATGCAGAAAAAGCAACTCATCCAGTAGACTGGTTTCGTCTTTCTTGGGAACTCTTCATGTACATTCCCTATATTTGTCTGTCCTACCACTTTGTTCACGATTTTTGTAGATTCCCCAATGTACCAAGTCAGAATGAAATTTTGGCGGCTTTTCTACTTCAATTTGTTGTCAATCCGGTTAATTTTTTGCACATGCTGGTTCAAAGAAGGATCGCGTTTTTCTGAATACTAACGAATTTAACAAATTAATGGTTTTTTTACCAGCTATATATTGTAATAATCGTCGCCAAAATCATCACCATCCTCATCACAGACAGCAATGCGACGTCATTTAATCACGGATGCTTCACTTCCACACGTGCAATACTCAAAGGCAACAGACGTCAGAAAGATTATATACTTTTTAATCAGCTAACACTTTTCAGCTAATTATGCCATCTTTTAAAAACTTACGGTTGGAAACTAAAATATAATATAAGGTATGACAAAGAAAAAGATAAACAAATCCATTTGAGGTAATTTGTGAATTCTCCACTAATCCCAGCAAAAACAAGCATTGAAATGTACCGGAAAAAAGCTCATGTCTTATATATATATAAATATATATATCCAATCGGTTAACGCTGTTTCTAACTGGTTTCGAAAGAAGCAAAACCATCGAGAATTACATGTATGGATAAGATTCGACTCCCTGTGCTAATCATAAAATGTATCTGAGTAGTTTCGTATCTTGTCTGAATGTTTTAAAGTAGCATCGGCATTCATTTCAAGCTACCAAATTGTATTTCAAAAGGTATTAGCGTTATTCGATCAATCCTAATTTTAAATACATAACATGAAGTCTCTTAATAACTTTATGCACAGTTCCATGAAATCGCAATTAACATTATATGTTATAATTATTATTTCTATATAGTTTCTAATAAATATGGATGAAAACTTGAACTACTAAAAAGATAGGGGAAAACAAATGGTCAACGACTGGTTAAATACAATGGGATTGGTGTTTTCTTCAAGCTCGCAAGCTTGATCTCAAGAATTGTTATCAATACTAGAGCAATCATTGATTGTTAATTGTATTATCTATATAGATGTGGCGACAGATGTAGAAGTTTGTTTGTGAACGCTTAGAAATTGTGCAGCCGACATTTCCAATCAAGTAAAATGTATGCGAGACTACTAGACGTGAGAGACGCATATCTAATTTTGCTTCCCATATATATGCAATTCTGTTCGATCCTCGCTAGTCAGATTGCCGTCGTACTCTGATGATGATCATGGAAGGTCGAAACGCGTCAGTTCGTGCATCTGACGGTAGTTTTGCCATATTGTTCAACGTCTGGTTAAATACAATGGAATTGGTGTTTACTTCAAGCTCGCAAAATTAATTTAAAGAATTGTTACCACCACCCGTGCAATAAACAAAATGACAGAACACGCAATCCACACGGAGAAAAGCAACCATAACTCAAGCTTCATTAGTTTTTGTTATAAAACTTGTGATGATGAAAGAAATGAAGAAGGTAACAGACAATGACCGCCAAAACACATTGAAGAAACAAAACTAACGTAACTCAATTTGTGTTAGTCAAAACGCAGATCAGAGAATATCTCAAGCATCACTTAGTTATGCGATAATAATCACCCACTCGCGCCCAGGTAGACCAAGAAGCACTAAAAATGAGACCTCATTAGCAAAATCAAATAGAAAATCATAAAATTTATAATTAAAAAAATTAATTTGTTTTGTTAAACGTTCACGAGGTAACTTCACAAATTTATTAAAAAAACACATAACCTCAGTTATGCAATAATTTCTTCGATATATTCGCAATTGCTGAGTCAAATTCTAGCCATGAGAATTGAAACGACTAAAACGTTAGTTTTGAACCTCTACTTTATTGGCAATAGGAAGTGGTGAAATCCTAAGAATGACTAGAAAGCACACATTTCGCCATTATTCTCTCATCACGAGTTAAACTGAATTTTTTTATGTTCGCAATTATTATTAGATGTCTTATGAGAAAAATCAAAAAAACAATTTTACTGTACCAAATATCCATTTTCAAGTGTCTACGAACGAGCGACTATTAACGTATTTACTCGTAATCTATCTATAAAACTCCAGTGACACATGTGCTATTTAATAAGGATACTGAATGCCCATTAATGAAGATGTGAGCGTTAATATCGCAGCTGTATATAAACCAAAGCAGAAACATTAATAATGACTTATATGGCAGACAAAAACGCATAGGTCGAACTCATTAAATGCAGGATTTTAAATACGATCAATTTTATGTAATTAAATACAAATTCACCAATTGCATGATGTTTTTTAAATAGTTTACAAAACAAGATTCCGATATAAAATACGCAATGATTGCATCCAGCATAAGATAAGCACCAACCAAGCTTAATTCGACTAACTGCACAACAGATATTAACTAACGTCATTTGAATCTTCTGACGCGTTTCGAATTTCCATGGTTATCATTACAGCCCATCAAGCAGTCCAATGAGCATGAAATCGCACTGCGTATCGAAGAAATAAAAAATAAGATGCGGCACTCACCTCTAAAAGTTCCAAATAAACTATACTTGCGGGTTTGGTTTAGGTATTGCGAAAAATTTGTCAAAATAGAACCAGAAAGATAAACCCATGTCAACATGAACGAAAGGTATAATCTCATGTACACATGTGTTTCGAGCTTACTTTCGACTCATCAGTAGAAGCCGGTACTACGCCTTACACTCACTTTGTACCACAAAATATGGGTCAGGTGGACGATACAATCTCCTATTCGAATGAGTATTCAAACAGTAATGGAATAAACCTCGTATAACGTCTTCAATAATGAGACTTCTAAGAAAAACCCCTATATACAACATATAACGAGCCTGGAAATGGTAGCAAAACAATGTTTTTCAAAATACCGAGACTGTGCCGATTACAGACACAATGAGTTTCTGGATAGGCTAAATTTCATCATAATTGATAAATATTATTTATGGACACCTGTCACTCCAGCAAATCCATACAGTGTGGCCTTGATCGACATAAGTTATCGCGTTTCGACGTCAATTAATTAAATATGCAATGGTTATACATTGTTTATTGCGGAGAACTAATACATACGCAAGTGTGTATTAGTTATCGCGCACCTAGTAACGAATTTGTTCAACTAGTACCACAGAAATATACCAATTTACGTTTTAGTCTTATGTATACATGCGTTTCGTGCTTACTGAAGACATATCTATATTCGCTAGTACTATGCCCTACACCGATTATATATAAGAAAAAATATTAGACATGTGGACGGTACATTGTGCTATAAGAATGTGCATTCCTTCAAAAATGCTACCAAAAAGCCAAATGACGCTATATTATATTATACCGAACTTGTCCCACATTTCTTGACCAAATATATAGTGGCTATAAGGCGTAGTATCGACTCCTACTGAAGAGTCGCTATTAAGCAAGAAATAGGTGCACATAAAAGAAAGACTTACCTTCATGCTGATTTCGGTATCCTTTCCTGGTTCTATATTAAATAATTTTTTACTATTAAACAATCATTGATTGTACGGGTGGTGGCAACAATTCTTTAAATCAAGTTTGCGAGCTTCAAGTAAACACTAATTACATCGTAATTAATAAAATGTCGAACAACATAGCAAAACTACCATCAGTCACATGTACTGACGCGTTTTGACCTTCCATGAGCATCATCAGAGTACGATGGTAAACTGACTAGCGAGAATCAAATCATAATGCAGCTCTCACCCCCAATAGTCTCGCATACATTGTACTTGACTGGAAATTTCAGATGCACAATTTCTATGCAGTCACGAACATTAAACTTTTGCAGCTTTCGCCTCACATTTATACAGGCAACACAATTAAACAATAATTGATTGCGTGTGTGATGGTAAAACCACTTTCAATCAAGTTTGCGAGCTTGAAATAAACGCCAATCCCATTTTATTTAACAAGTCGCCTAACATAGCAAAATTACCGTCAGTCACACGTACTGACGCCTTTTTAACTAATAGTTAAATACTGGTTGTTGCGAAGAGCTAATATATATTTGCAAGTATGTATTAGGTTTTGCGAACCTAGTAACAAATTAGTTCAGTTGTGACCAGAAGGATAAACCAAAGGCAGCATGAACGGAAAGTATAATCTCATACACATTCGTTTCGTGCTTACTGGCGACTCATCAGTAGGAGCCGGTATTACGCCCTTTAACCACTATATATTTGGTAGAAGAATGTGGAATAATAGGACGGTACAATCTCCTAGACGAATGTGTAAACCTGTAATAGTGAAGCTAACATAATCTGAAGTCAACGACAATGCGACTTCAATGCTAACTCGCACTATATAATATATATACCGAGTCTGTAAAGGATACAAACACTATGACTATTGTGTTAGTAACCGATACCAACATTATTGTACCGAAAAGGTACATGGTACTAACACTATGGTTTCCGAGTCGGAACATGGTACCAACATGATGGATATCAATTTATGCTATATTTCACCGAAATTGAGAATTACAACAATTTCTGAACACCTGTTACTTCAGTAAATCCATGTATACATATATATATATATATATATATATATATATATATATATATATATATATATATATATATATATATATATATTATATAGTGTGAGTTAGCGTTGAAGTCGCATTGTCGTAGACTTTATGTGATGTTAGCTTCACTATTGCAGGTTTACACATTCGTCTAGGAGATTGTACCGTCCTATTATTCCACATTCTTCGACCAAATATATAGTGGTTAAAGGGCGTAATACCGGCCCCTACTGATGAGTCGCCAGTAAGCACGAAACGAATGTGCATGAGATTATACTTTCCGTTCATGCTGCCTTTTTAACTAGTTACACAATACTAAATACGCATATGCATATATATTAGTTCTCTGCAACGAGCAATAGATAACTATAATATATTCTAAATGTCTGGAAATGTGTAATATTAAAAGCAAATAAAAGTAATCAGACTACAATGGGTCAAATAATATTTCAATCAGAACGATTTAATAACATGTTCCATCTTTAAATTAGTGTTAAACAAAGCAAACTTAATTGGAAAATAGTATTGGTTATTATGATGCTCAAATATTTCTTTTTAAGTCCTACATTCTCTCAGTGGGTAAAACGAAAAAGAAATTTTACCATATACAAGAATCGTTTCTTTCTCATATTCTTCTCAATTATCTACAAATGAACATCTCTTTATATATATATATATATATATATATATATATATATATATATATATATATAATGAAAGGCAAAAAATAGAAAAATTTAAATATGGACAGAGCGTGAAATAAGAGAAAACCAATAAATTACGTGCACCACTTCCAGTTCAAGTTCAATACCTAAAAATGCTTCTTCTGCTAGCATTAACCCGATTACAATTTGTTTATCCATTAAGCTAACACATTTCTGTGTTTGCCTTTAGTAATTTTCTTGAATGCTACGTCTGTAGGAAATACGAGAGAGGTTTCAACGATATGTTGCTCAATTGCAGGTGTATATAATACAATCTGATTTCAAACAGGCAATTAAGTTGCATTTTTCCTTCATTATGTTAATTAACCGTATGGTGGATCGGCTTACTTAATTTGATGGACAACTTGCGCATGTATAATGGCAAATATTATTTGATGTCCACATTATTCGAGGTTGCTATTAACGGCTGTTTCTCCATAATTACTGTTAATAGCAAGTGTGAAACACTACATAACACTTGAATTTTATCTGCATAATATATGCGTGTTTATGCCGCTTCAAATTCCTTCTGTGCATTGCCGAAGAGAGCATCCCACTTAAATGAGATGTTTCTATAAAATGCTTTAATGCCTTGTCATAAACCCGTTTGGTCTTTCATTCGGAGCAAAAGCAAATGAGAAAGATACAGATAAATTTTTTATTATATATTGAAGGGGTACTATAAATTTTTTTAAGACTCGCATTCCCCAATAATTTGTTCAATAAAACTAGATGATCTAGTGACATTAAAATGAGGATTGCACGGAACGTTAATGACGAAAGAACATTATTATCAGTGTATTAAGCAATTACGATTTCCAGGAGAATTGGTGAGCAGTTAACGCAAGTCAAAACTACGGGTCAATCGATGAAATCTTACAAGGTTGGCGGATTCCGAAATCGAGCAGTTAAAAGAAGACGAAGCAGTGCTACGGGCACGAATCGGGTTTTTATCCTGTGTATTGGATGACATAAGTCTTTTTTTGCAAGAATGAAATTTCTGATATTTTTTTCCGGCAGTTATAACGAAAGGTAAAACAGGGATTTTGAATAAATTGTAAAAAGATATTAAAACATGGAGTTTTGTGTGATTTAATACCGACCGACCTTGATAAGCGTATGCTTAACTTATCAAAAGAGCCAATCGATCAGCTAACAATGGAGACACTATCGATGGTCCGAAATTATGGAATACATCCTACTAATGAATGCGATGTTGTTTTTGAGGCAGCATTTGAATTACTATTTGAACAAAAAGCTGACTTGGAACCTACCAGTATTGATTAGAAAATTGTTTCAAGGATACATTAGCTGATCAGGCTTCACATTTGAAATTGTCTAAATGCGCAGAACAGCATGCATTGACAAAGCAAATGCACTTGAAGATAGCAGAAATGCAGAAATCAATATACTACGCGTTGATAAGGGAAAGAGCGTTGGCTAGTCCAGATTCAGAAGGCAACGACTATTTTAAAGCATTAAATGAGTGAAAGAAAATTGCACCTGAAACGCACGGTTTAATTTAAATGGCGAATACACGTCTGCGAAAGCGCAACACGTCGTTGAAACCTCACACGTATGCTCTCCATACGTTGCATTCACGATAATTAATAAATGTAAGATTGGAGTTAGCCACATACGAAGCTTTATGGATAAACAAACCGCAACCGGATTTATGCAAGCAGAAGAAGCATGTTCGAGCACTGAGTTTGAACTGGAGGTGATGAATGCAATTGAGTGGTTTTTCACTTATTTCACACACTCTCTCCATGTTTGCATTTGTATATTCAGTTTGGCCTTTCAATTTATATCTAAAAAGATGTTGATTTCTGGTACTTGAGAAGAATATGAGAAAGAAATGGTTCTTGTATATGATAAAATTTCTTTTTCGTTTTGATCATGGAAGGGGTACTATTAATTTTATTACAGAAAGTATTCCAAAAGAAATCTATCTTCTATTGATTTCTCAAATATTCTCCATTAATTCAAACAAACTTCATATTTTAACCATATATGCTTAATCCTCTTTGTAAAGACAATGGCGCGCAGAGGAAATGCCTCAATTGAGTCACAATAAAACCTGAAATAATAACAAATTTAAACGCGTCCCACACAGCCTAATGGGCATACGAGCCTAGAATGTTTAAAGGTTATTCTAATTGGCCTGTCGAGGAACAACAAAATAATGAAGCAGGCTATTGTGAGCTTCATTATTATAACTATGCTCTGGTACACGGAGAGAAGTGTCGTCACTCATCTTTAGCCACAATTCCCAGGCGCTGGTGCATGTCAGCTCTGCGGAATTGTTTACAGTATTATCATTTGTTTTCACAAGAGCAATCCAAGTATCTCCTTCAACACCAGAATCATTAGCCTCTTTATAGGCGTCATAAAAAACAGCATTACATCAGCATTAAATATTGTTGCTTCGCTGTTGCGAAAATATTTTAACTGTTAGGTCACCCACTCAAGTGGAGATTGTCCGTCAGATTTAAAAAAAAGCCGTCAGTCGGCTTGACCGGAAGCTTTACAAATTGTCGGTCTGACGAACAAAGATACGTGAAACAAGCTGAAACATTACATTAATTAATTTAAGCGACAACATAAAATCATCAAATGCCAAAAACCAGTTAAATTAGTGAAAACGCAGACATGTGAATTAATCATTTTTCTTAATATCAAAAGGGTGAAGTAATTTACAATTCAAAGGAGAACTTCTTCGTAAGCCAATGAAAACTGTTAAGTATACACAGAAATTAATAATGGTTTGTGTTAATCTTCGTCCAAATTCGTCGGTGCACTTATTGTATCCTTTTTGTGTTTTTTCTTTTTTGGTGTTGGATCAGAAGGCACCTCGAAACTGTTAAGATCAATTTCGAGTACTTCACCAGAACAGATCGTTTTCTCCTTCTTTTTTTCCCTTCGTCGTTTCTTCTTCTCTTCGGTTGCGTCAGTTTTGTGTTCCTCCCATTCCATCGCCTCAGCCTCAACACCGCCTGAGGCTTCAGTCTTACGCTTCTGGTCCACCGGACTGTCAAGTGATTCGTCAATACCTTTCAAATGCGTTGGATCTTCACAAATTTCCGCCTTAAATTTCTTTTTTTTATTTTTTACAACCTCCTCCCTTGTAAAACCCCGTTCTTTATAGTCTCCTTCGAGTAAAGAAGAATCATTTGTCGCGTTTTGCAAATTCATATCACAAATTTGATTGTCAGCCGTTATGCCAGAATCCGTCCAACTGCCAGAGAGACTTAGATTTGTTTCCTTTGGTCCGTCTCTCTCCTGGGATTTCAATTTCTTCTGTTTTATCCGCTTTTCCGATGCATCACGTTGTTCAATCACTAAATTCGGAGATGCTTTCGAAGAATTAGAATCGAGCGACTGGTCTTTGCATTTCAAATTCGTTTCATTGGATAAATTCTTCTTACTTAATCCATTGTCTTTCGTTGCGACAATAGATGGTTCGCATATTCCAGTAGAATTATTCGGATCGGATGCTTTAGAATTGTCTTGCTGAGCCTAGTAAAAAAATATATAATTATTTTCAAGACAATTTATGCATAAATTATAGCTTGCGTGTAAAGGTCATTTTTTGACTGACAAAAGCACAAAATGACAACTATTAATCTAAACCAATCCTGCGATCCTGATTTAAGCACTGGTCCCATTAAATACATGCATTTTTCAGTATAAAATAAGAATTTCAGAATGTAGAAGATAATAGTTATGCATAGTGAAAAAGAAGCGTAATATGAAAATAAATTACCCTGTGAACAGTCAGAAATGTAGGCCATGCTTAATCTTAAAATACATAGGTAAGTTATACGCAATCCAGAATATGTGTTTCTGCATAAGAGACTTTTAGACTGCACATAAATTGCGTTTTACAATTCTACGAGCTAGCTCGGATTTGGCACCCAGTTTCAAGAAGCACCATAGATTTTACAGAGACCCAGTGGTTATTTCTGCGGGAGCCCACAATGTCACATACAGTAGTACCTGCATTGTGCATGGTGGAACTTACCTTCATTCAAAGTAAATTCTAATTTTCGCCATCAACACCAATTAACTTGATCTTTAGAATATCTTCATATTTTTTTCGGAAAGATGGTCGTTCGTGTTTGCCTACATCAATTTCAGGTTTATTACTATTTACTTCTCATTATGTACATGGTCCGAGTCAACATATGTTCCAATACGAGCAACAATCTTGGATACAACCACGTCATCTATAGCTAATAGCAACATGATCCATTTGAGTCTACCGTTGCACAAGGACTGGAGGACACCGTGTGCCGTAGCATCTTAGGATACGCCTGAAGTTTGGTGTGGAAAATAGGAAGCTGAAAATGAAACTCGGTAGTGAATGTCGGAATATACCGAAAACAAATCTTAACATAAGCCTAAACAACCTCGTTCAAAAAAAAGGATCAGGTAATACCGCAATTTATCCACCAGAATAAAACAATTCTGACTGAATAAATTTTAATGCCAAGAGCTTGTGGCGGTCTAACAATTTGCATAACTTGGTATGCCAAAATACATAATTAAGCAAAAAAAAGAGAATTAAATAACTTTAACAAGTACAGTAGAGCTGCTCTCTCCCTCAGCAGTAAAATAAACAAAATAAATTAACGTATACATGTAAAATAAATGATTTTTAGCATCTGACAGATCCACATTTCTCCACGTCTCGATTACAGCCGTTTCGAACAGATTTCCGCCTTGTTTTGACGAGGACTCGGAGAATCTGAAACGCGGCAATGCACAAACTGGGAGGAACACTAGCGCATAGTGCGAATTAAAACGATGTGAGCAATATGGCATTTCAATGTAGCAAAATTGTCTCACACCATATGCTTTATGCATGTATTCTTCAGTCGTACAATAAACTGCAGAACTTGTCTGTACCACAACCTACAGTATTTCAACAATGGCTATGCAAAGTTTGTTAACACATTTCATTTAGCAGGAAACACAGACATTTTACCTTGATTGCTTTCTCAAACTGTTTTAGGCATTGTGAGTACTCTTTTTGGTACTTTACATATTTACTGATCTGAAAGGTCACTTCTTTGATTTTCTTGCCGGCGTTCTTCAAGTCGCGCTTGAAGTGAAAAATCTGTAATAAAAGAAACACCAAAATAATAGCAATAAGCCAGGTGTAGCAAAAGAATTAAAGAGAACGAGACAATCAGCTACTGGAGAGTAATGAAATTTGTTTTGTATATCGGCCAGCAGGAGGCATTATCAATAACTGATGATGGCTTGGGACTAAATAAATACCCGGTCTAGCTGTCCGCGGGCAGTAGTCAGCCGTACCTGAAAGCAAACTATGATACGTCATTCAATGTGGCTGCTGGTTGCCACTATCATATCATTTTGAATGGTTGTACAATGAGGGTGTCAAATGGAGATTTTCAACGATTTAATTCCCACTGTTGTCGCTTTGCATTATCAGTTTCGCAAAGATCCCATTGATCCCCATTTCCAAGTAGGCATCGTGTTCGTCTTCGTGGCGGCTGGGTGCTGATTCGTCCCTTTCCTCCGAAGGCTTCAGCATCGTTCACAATGGAAAGGAAAATACCGTTCCGAAACGTAACCAGTTAACGAAGATTGGATCATACCTCATTTCCAGTGGTTAGTATGAATGATGTTGAAGCCTGCAGACGAAACAGACAAATCAGTACCCAGCCACCACGAAGACGAACTTCGTCTCCACTATTTTAGTACAAACATTCTTTAGATAGCAGGCAATTAAACAGGAAGTTCACAGGCGGCGCTACACCCTAAGTACCGGATCATAACTCTCGATATCATATGCATATGTATAACATGTGAAACTTTAGTCAATTGGCTCCTGGCTTAATGGGATTCTAGTATGCGGGAGATACACTCCCGTTTACTTGTGTACGGTCCCTTAAATTTGAATGCTTGATTTTAAGAAATCTATTACATAATACGCTAAGTTTCATTTTAATTAGTTGGACATTCGAATCCAAATAATATTCACAAACGGTATAGTGGCATTCAATTTATCTGTAAATGAAGTCTCAAATCACATGTTTAGAATGGGGGGATGCCAAACTGCATAACCTTTCATTGCAATACAATCAAAAACGAATTAATAATCATAGCAACTTCCCGAGCACTTCAAGAAAAATAAAGAATAAACAAAGCAGTTTATGAAGAGAACAATTACTTTTAAAATAAATGAATAATTCTTGATCAAACAAAAACAATGATGTGGCCTTTTAGTTGTTTGCGTTTGCAAAGACCAACCACATGCTTTTTACGGATGGTAAGTTTTCTCTGTCGTTTTCTCTTACATCTTTTATATATATATATATATATATATATATATATATATATATATATATATATATATATAGACAAATGCTAAATATATATACAAATAGTGATACTGAGATACAGAGTTCAATTCGTTCCAGAACCGAGCTCGTAAGTCAATCGGCTCGTATCCCAAACGAATTTCCCCAATTTAAAATAACTGAATTCGATTTAATTGTTCAGGACCTATGAAAAATCCCCAACCCATTGTAAATTATGAATAAAGATGTTTTTAAAAAACAAAAAAACAAGCATAATTAACAAATACATAACAAAATATGAAATAAAGAAATAAAAGAGTTATTTGGCATAATAGTCTTACTTTGGAGACAGAGGAGTGCGGCTAACGAAGGTGAAAGGCAGGGAGGAGGGAAGGGGGAAGGGATGAGGCCACTCTAGACACGTATGTAAACGGCGCATTTTTAGAACTTAAAACTATTTTCGTAATTTTAAAACTAAAACTACACATTCCTTATTTAAAATGAAAGAAAAACTTAAAACAATGCAATTAATTTTAAACGTAAACTAGGCTTAACATTTATGTAAATTTAATTATCACTTGTTTTTGCCTTCTTGTCTACACTTTCTGTACTTTCACTCGCAGCTCTTCTTAATAAAAATGTATCCAAAGAACTTTGCTTTTGCCTGCCTTTCAAAATTCTTCGAAAATGTGACAAACAAGTGTCATTAAAAAGAGCTGAAGCACGACCAGTTGCCACTTTTTCTGTGTGGTTCACTTCAATGAAATTTGACAGCTTTTCCCACATTGCCAGCATGTCTATAATTTCACCATTAGAAATCACTTCCTCCGGCTCTTCCTCCTCTTCACTCGTGCTAATATCTTCCAAATCCTTCGTGTGTTGCATCATCTGCAGCTCCTTCAACTCCTCAGTTGAGAGTTCCTCCTCATATTCTTCGACGTGTTTGTTAACGTCACCCTCAGTTTCCTCCAGACCCATCGACATTCCGAGAGATACAATCTCCTCAAACTCTTCTTGCTCGGTCTTGGGATCAACCCCTTCGAAATCTCTTTCTGCGACAGCATCCGGCCATAACTTTTTTCATGTGGAGTTTAACGTTTCTCTTGTTACTCTTTGCCATGCCAAGTCAATGATACGTAAACAGATCACGATGTTGTAGTGACCTCTACCAAACTCTCGAAGGGTTAGATTTGTGTTTTCCGTCACTTCAAAGCAGCGGCGGAACAAGCGCTTCGTGTACAAGTTAGAAATGACGGTCCTTCATGGGTTTATGGCCTGCCATCATTTTCTCCTCTGCTGTGATGTAAGTCCTCCATGGCATTTTCTTCCAAAATAGGCGTTTCATCACAGTTGAACACCTATTTCGGGATATAGCCTTCCCTCGCAACAAGCGCAGCGAACTTTAGAATGTGCGTATCGGCTGCTTTCACGTCCGCATTCGCAGCTTCGCCATGCTCCACCACTGTATGGATGCCAGCTCTCTTCTTCAAATTATCAAACCAGCCATGGCTTGCCTTAAACGCTTCTTCTGATGCCTCTTTAGAAGTTGATGTTTCTTTCTTCAGTAAGTCGGCATAAAAACTCCGTGTCTTCTCGCATATTACCGTCTCCGTCAGTGTATCTCCTGCCAAATCTTTATTCACTCACACGAGCAGAAGCTTCTCCATTTCCTCGTAGATATTTGTTCTTAATTGGGAAAGAAGTGTGGTTTCTTTTGCTGTTTTAGCACTCTGGATGGCATCCCGCTGCTTCAATATCGTACAAATTGCCGATGTACTACGGTCATGGATCTTTGCGAGTTCAATCACTCGTAAGCCACACGCTCATGTTTTTCTGTTATTTCTTGCTTTACATCTATCGACAACGTCCTCTTCTTCCTGTCACCATTGTCCTTAGCACTTACTTGCTTCGGCTCCAGTAATCATGCAAAAATCAAGCAAAAAAAGAGAACAGCGAGTAACACGTGTGAGTGAGCGAGAGATTCTCTCGGATGATGCTCAACCCTGCGCGCCAACTAGCGCGACGCTCCGGAAACAAGGCTTGTATATCGAATTTTGGCTCGTATCCTGAACGAAAATATGGCCCCAGCTCCGGCTCGTATCTACAAAAACTCGTATGTTAGGCTGCATGTATCTCGAGGTACACTGTTATATATATATATATATATATATATATATATATATATATATATATATATATATAGCATCAAAATTGAAGAGCCGTCCACATCAGCATAACATACAAGCACATTGTAGAGAAAGCCATTCAATTGGCGCAGCAAATGACAAAATAGCCGCCAATAACCTGACATCACTCATTAGCAACCACCGTTGGAAGATAATAAATTTTGTACGATCTGGTAGAAAATGCATATCCAAACTGTCAAATCGACAAAGATTATCAAAAATACTGCATTCTTCTGTGGGCACAGTGTGCTGTTTTACTTCGAAGTTAAATACGTCAGTGAAGATAATTATGTGGCCGTGAGAATTTGCATAGCGCCACCTGCAACTGATGTGTGTACAAACCACCAACATATCAATGGACTCAAATCCAATATAGACACCTGTAAGCCACACAGAAGGTAGGCGGATAACCTGCACCTCTTACTAAGCAATGCAACCGAAACATCAGAAGACTTAGAATAAGCCAACTAAGTAGATATTCACATGCAATTAACAATAGAGTAAGGGTCAAATAATACACTGCCTTACCTGAACCTACAACAAATTCGAGATGATGACGGAGCAAGTGCCCGAGACTTACACACTGAGCGACTAGATGCGAGTTAACACGTAAATTTCAAAGGTTGTGCAACTATGGCATATAGTGGAAACTTGCGAAACATTACGGTTATCCAAATAAGGCCGATCTCTTCCGCATATAAAACGAAGGATAAGTTCCACAACCAAGAATGGATACACAAAATGCTTTATTAAAGACAATGAAAACATAATGGTTTACCCAAATACACTATATCGCGGGATATTTTCGGGCGCACTGATAAAAACTGGATTCAGTCGAGTAACAAAGACCCATTTTCCATTTTGAAAAAGGTGATCACAAGATTCAACGCAAGAGTTATTTGGATTGACACAAAATATCAGCTTCCGCCACCATTCTAATCGCTCATCAATCACAAATTTAAATGTAGCCGTAACAGTAGCAAGATAGAAAGGACCAGGATCAAGATGATCAACCGTTGAAATCTACACGTACCGTGGAGGCTTACCAGCAGTGGTCAGGCTCGAGCAATTTGGCTATAGTAGATCCATTAGGTAATAAAGGCAACAACGCTGATGCAACAAATTGTTCGGTAAATCAAGCGGGAAAATCTTCCTAAAAACTTGTGGCAATATATAGGGCACTTACTATAAAATAACATGAGCCGAATCTGAAAATACAGATATTCCACACAACATTCAATTCCAATAGCCTAAGACTAATAAGAACAAGAAAGACAATATTATCGATAATAGAACTATAAAATGAACGAGCAAGCAGACAAATGACATGACAAAAATTAATAATTCGACAACAAATTATAAAACAGCCCGCACAGTTACATGAATAAATTAAAGATAATTCATCTTACTAAGCTCAGTTAAGGATCAATTGCAGTAGTACTCAAAAAAGAAAACATAAAAAGACATACAATCGCATAAGAGAGTCAAAAAACATTAATTACAGTTGCACAGCTTGTTTTTTTATTTGATTGATGGGTTCTCACTGGTTCAGTGATTCCTAAGCCGTTCTTACACTGTTTATCCGATAATTTTTTTAATGATGAGTTGCTGAACAAGCAGTAAAAGGACGGCTTCAGAGTCACGGGACCACTTAGCGCTCATAACAATAATTTAAATTAAGGTTTCGATCTAGATGTACACACCTGTCCCATTATATACATATATTTATCAGTATAAATTACGTATTGTATAGTGTATAAATGGTTATTCATCAAGTAGACCGGTTTCGTCCTTATTGGGAGCTCTTCGTGTACTGTACAGAATTAGCCACGGGCAGTGCTCGAACCTGGGCATTTCTGCTTCGGTTTCTATTTCTCTAACAACTAGGACTCGCTGCAGCGCGCTGCACACAATTTTCCATTACATACTAACGTTTCTAAATTAACCTTTCGATAAGGTGGAGCCTATATGATATCTATTTAGACCTGAAGTTTCAATTAACAACTCACAATTGTTCAGAATAGAACATACACCACGCTCTATGGAAAAGTTGTATTGAATTGAACAAGTTGATAATTAAACGAACATTGGTTGCGCGAGCACTCATAGAAACCATTTAAATTAAGATTGCGATCTTGTATTAAAGACCAGTCCCATTATATGCATACATTATTCAGTATGAGTAAACCCATGTTTAATGCAGAAAAGACAATTCATCCTTTAGACCAATTTCGTCCATACCGGGAACTCTTCCATGTACCGTCCAGAATTTGCCTTTGGAAATCACCTCATTTTACGATATGCACTGTGAAGTTGTAGCACACTCTGTGATTTAATCCGATTTTTGCGTTCTTTTCAGCCAACTATACGCTAATTTTCGCATTCCCCAAAAGTTTGACCAAATTATTCTATTTTGAAAAGCCGTTGCGTTATTTTTCGCATAGGTCACGCCAATACAGCGCATAAACAGGCAGAATAAACGACCCTCGTTGTTGCGGAAAAATAATATATATGCAATCGTGTATAAGGTGTTTAGGACAAGAAAGATAAACCAAGGTCAGCATTAACAGAAGGTATAATCTCATGTGAACATTCGTTTCGTGCTAACCACCCAACAACCATAGTGTTGGTACCCTTTAAAGGCTCGGTATATATTATATATTGTGAGTTGGCTTTTAAATCGCACTACAGCAGGTTAACACATTCATATAAGAAATTGTACCGTCTAATTGTCCCCCATTCCTCATCCGAATATATAGTGATTGTAGGGCGTAATATCGGCAGCTACTGATGAGTCGCCAGTAAGCTCGAAACGAATGCACACATGAGATTACACCTTCCGTTCAGGCTGACTTTGGCTTACCCATCTGGGGCTATTTGAAAAAAACCAACCTGGTTGGTGGACAAAAGAGTGTAGGCCAGTCCTTCTTTGCCTGCTCTTGCTGTACGACCAGCACGATGAATGTAGACCTTCACGCTTGGAGGCAGCTCGAAGGAAACGACACAATCAACTCCCTCAATGTCAATGCCGCGTGCCATAGAATCAGTACACACAAGTATCTAAACGCAAACATAATGGTTAAACATCAAAGATACTCATTTAAATTTGTACTTGACAAATATGAACATACAAGATAAAGGTTGAAGCAGTGCGTGAACTGGCAAAGCACGTAAAGGCCCGTTTACACTCTACAAACAAGATGTCACATTTACGCGTTTCCGCGAAGAAGATGAAGTCTTATGCGTATAAACAAAGGAATGGTGAAACCGGTGCTTCAACAATAGATCCAGGAATAAAATAGACGCAGAAATATAATCAATGTATATTGAGGTGTCCATAAAGAGAGTGCGGCCTTCCCTCCAGATGATAAGAATTTTTTTCATCTTGACATATCATACACTACTAATTTACATTTCACACGTCGAAAAAAATAATAATAATAATAATAATAATAATAATAATAATAATAATAATAGATGGTAATGCATGAACTATAGTTGTTTTTATTCTCGCGTATTATCAGTACTGAAGTCTGTAAATTATTATTTCCCTGAGGATGCTTGACTAGAATTTTTTTCAAAATTTGAAATGCGCCCGTGCCTCTCCTAGTGGTAAAAAGCATGCCACTGGCACATATCTTAAATTTAATTTTATGTTCGAAACAATTTTTCTCCTTCGGTGTACTTAAAAGGCAACGCGTCATTTACTGCATGTCTTGAGATAAAATCCTGGATATCCATTAAGCCATCCCATATTTCTGCCGGAGTCAAATTCAGGAAAGTAAACTAGCGCATCTTGTAAAATCTAGGTTTCATATAAATCATGTTTCTATGCAACATTGGTCATAAATATGTTAAGGGCTAATCCAGCCGGACATTGATAAATAAAGCAATTATCAAAATCGAAATTTAAAATACAAGCCAAAAAATATAAATTCCTTATCACGCTTATATTAACACATACATAGACACATGCATACATACATACATAAATACATACAAACATACATGCATACTACATACATCGTACATACATACATACATACATAAATTCATGTATAAATATACATATATGGAAGTCAATAATACGATTGTATTTAGATGTGAGTAAACACCTCCAGTTTACCTAACTCAAATTATACAAAGAAACCAACTACATTCCTTTTAACTTCGAAGATTTATTATAACGAAGACGGCATGACCGACAAGTTTGTTAAACATGATATTTTAATCCTTTGTATCAAGCTATAGACAATAATATTATTTCCCAGGACAGACAAAAGCAACACCCATGATAATCAAACAGGAATGATGGCAAAGAGATTGCAAATTTATAATGTTAAATATCATACCACCAAACATTTTGAAATAAATTTAAACAATCAATGATTGCGTGGGTGGTGGTAAGAATTCTTCATATCACGTTTGCAAACTTAAATTAAACGCAAACTGCATAGTAGCTAATCAGTCGTCCAAAAACATGGCAAAGCTATCGTCAGTCACACGTTCTGACGCGTTTCGACATTCCATGATCATCTACAGAGTACGACGGGAAACTGACAGTCGAGGACCAAATCGCTGTGCACATATATATATATATATATATATATATATATATATATATATATATGAACAAAACAACGTACTCCATGGAATAACATTTATTAATAAATATTATTTCTACCAGTATCTACAGCCATTATTCTGGATTCGTTAGTATATTCGTTCATCCAATCCAAAATGTAAATTTGTTGTAACCAATCCCTTCTTCGTTATGCCAGTCGTTGTTTTGCGCAATTTAGACCACTCCTTCAGCGTAACGTCATTTGGTGTGTCATCGCTTTCATTGTAATTGCGTCCGTAATTGATGGGTGTGTCGCATTCTGCGAAACTTTGGCTATTTTGAAGGCCTGTCAGTTATGTCTTTGTTCCAGTTCAATTTAATTTCTTCTTTAATTATTTTCTGCACGTTTAAGCAGGGCATTATCTTATTAATTTCAATAGCTTCAAAAGCCAGAAGCATTTTTTCTGTTTTTGCCTTGTACAGAACTGAAAAATTGTTACTACTAACAGCGTGAGCTGTGAGTAGTACATGCTCGCAAATTGCTGATTTTTTGGGGAGATGTTGATTTATTCTAGTTTCGAGTCTCTTTTTTGATCTGCCGATGTACTGAGCGATGCAGGCACATTGAAATCTGTATACAGACAAAAGTGTTGACGTCAAAGAGAGGCTATCTTTTTATTCGTGAGGATCAGTTTTGTTGTGTTGAACACCACTCTCACCTGTATTGATGGAAACTGTGCTTTAGTCGCTCGAATTACTTTTCTTTTGAAGATTTCAGCTGGAAGATCACCTTCAAAAGGAACAATAAGCGTTACTCTCTGGGGTGTTTTGTTTTCCTTCAAATTGATCTCGATTTTGTTGCGTTGCCTCAAGTTGTATTCGATGATCCAGTCCGGATAGCCATTATTTATGTTATGTTATTATATATCGTTGTTCGGTGACAAATCCTGCGTATTCGTGTGCTCAAATTTATTATTAGGTTGTTTTGTTCTTATATTTTAAACAATGGGGAAAATGGCAACGATATATATATATATATATATATATATATATATATATATATATATATATATATATGGAAAGCAAAATTATATATGCGGCTCTCACCTCTAGTAGTCTCGCATACATTGTACTTGACTGGAAATTTCTGTTGAAAGATTTCTATCCAATCACGAACATTAACTTTTTGTGCTTTCACCACATATCCAAAAATTATGCAATTAAACGATCATTGATTACGCGAGTGGTGGTAATAATTCTGTATTATAGATCATTTTAAAAATGCCGACAGTACGATTTTGTGGATAAGATTAATGTAATCAAAATTTAGAATAACGGTCATTACAAACAACTAATTCTCTAAGTTATCTTTACTCACGTATGCCCTTATGTAAGTTTGCTTCTAGACAAATTTGCTTGTTTTTGTGTTTAACTGTGTACGTGTGTATACAACGTGTAAACGTATACTTTTAATTGAAAATGAGTTTATTTTTTTCAAACAATTTTATTTCCTTTAAAAGAATATGTGGAAACAGAAAAGGCGACGAGACTGTAGACATCGACAAATAACCCAGATGTTTAGGACATTACGCCTACTGCAATGAAAAAGGTATTGACAATAGAAATATTGCTCAAATAATGTGTCAGAATTCAGTATCCACATAATGAACAGTTTAGTAAGAGTTCATCTGATCGCGATCTCGGACGATCGAAAAAATACGTGCAAAATTATGACGATACGTACCTGATGCGATAGTCTTGTCCGAAGGTAGATCATTTAAATGACCGTGCATGCATACAAGAGGTACACGGAAAGTAAGGGGGAAGGCAACCAGCGATGCTGCCTCATTTGCTGAGTAGACTTCCAGCAGCACATGTGGATACTTAAACCCTGAGATGTTCTATCCATCAACTATTAAAACGAGAGGTCGTGCATCTCATTTCAACACGAATGGCGACAATTATATAAGCGCGGTGTTCCAATTGCTTTTCTCCAAGATATCATAATCCTTGTTGGTACTGCACAATTTATGTCATTCTAAGCAGACAAGCGCGAATTGGACAACTGTTCTTCTTTTACTATGCAAGAGAGTGACCCCGTAAAGTATGATGTGGATTAACTTCGATCCAGTGTGCGGAAAGGCCTTACTTTATTGGCATATATTGGATAAGTTAACGCACCAACTCTCAACGACTCGGTTCACGATACGGATGAAATCTCAAAAACTTTATCAAAAGTGACTTCTACCCTTAAAAATGTTCCGACATCTCGGTAACAGATATTGATTTCAACGTAAAACCCGATACTGATTGCACTGGACACAAATTCATAGTAAGATAGATCATAACCGAATATAGATATGAAATTTGCATTATGCTCACCAGATGTTTCCTAACTTAAATCATGACGTGGTTAATTCAGCAATTTCAGCATCATCCACAGCACCTTGCAACAAGACATAGCAAAATAAAACGGTGACGATACTCTATTTAAAATACCGCTTCATACGGCTTTGCAAATAACATGCAAAGCCCAGTAGGCCATAACCACATTGAAATATTCAGCAGTTTTTAGGAAAGCTAATAACTATCTGAGCCTCTAATAGTTACAGCCGAAATCGTTTCAAACAGCATTTGTAACGCTATGAAGAAGAACTTTAAAGAACTCGCTGCCTTCCTCCTTAATTTCCCTGTACCTCTTGCATGCAAGCACGATTGTTTACATAATCTTCCTGGAGAACCGACTGACGCATCAGGCACACATCGTCATAATCCGAAGACTCTAAGTTAGTACTTATTTATCCTATCCTTCGAGATCGTGATGATGTCAGCACTTCCTCAGTATTGCACACTAAGTTGGTCATTCTGGGGATGCTGACTTCAGGCATATTATTTCATCAACGTTTCCTTAATCGGTTCCGTTTTTATTGCTGCATACGTAAGGTCCTAACTAGCTGGGTTTTTCAGTCTCGTAGCCTTTTCTGATCCTACAGAATTTGTTAAAGCTAGCAAAATCCATTCATAGGTGTACATTTCGTTTAAGTAAACGCGCATACACACGTACATAGACACAATAAAATTCAAATTTGTCTAGAAACAAGCTTATGCCTAAGCATACATAAGCACACACAGTTTGGAGAAGCGGGTGTTTGTAATGGCTGGTATTCTAAATTTTGATTACATCTGTAACGGTTCTGAGCCGTTACACATTAATCATATTCATAAAATCACAGTGACGGCATAATTTAAATATTTGGTACATATTAAAGAATTTTCGCAACCACACGCACGGTCAATGATTGTTTAATTGCATAACTTATATATATATATATATATATATATATATATATATCTGTGTGTGTGTGTGTGTGTGTGTGTGGCGAAAACTGCAGAATTAGTTTTCGTGCCTGCATAGATATTTTGCAGCGGACAATTTAAAAGTAGCAAATAATCGGGTATTAATATATTAAGTTATAAATGTAGAAAATTTTAAATTGAAGGAAGTTTTGTTTCTTAGAATGCTATTAATAAAGTTACAACGATTCTCCAGGCGATAAACTATGTTGAAAAATGGCTAGAATAGCCAGGTCGCAGCAACTGACAACCGAGGACAGCAAACGAGTCAACGAGCGGCAGATTGGCGAAAAGAAGGAGAAAGTGACAAAAACCCAAATGCTTCCTAATCATAATAAATTACCAGAAAAAGTATTAGTATCAAGAAATTAGTTAGTAGTTCGACATGATATGACCGACTAGAGCATGTTAATTACTATCAAAAAAGCAGGTAATTTTATCGTTTTAGTAGGATACCAGGATTTTCAAGCCGGAAAATTTCTATGATTGTAGATCAATCTATCCATCCCATAATGTCACCATATCTCACAGTTGATTTTAATTATTAGGCAGGTAAGCAAAGCGCATACCTGCATGTCACCGACTCCGAATGACTTTAAAATTCTTCCCCGTTTCTCAACCGGCATTCTTGCAGATATTTCGGCAGCATTGACGCCTCCAAAGAAGTTGAGCAGCATAGCCAAGCGACGCGCTTCCTCGCGTGACTTTGTGAAACACAGAATTCTCTTCAACTGCACAGCTCTGACCAAATGCACCAAGAATAGTATGCGCTTATCTGGAAGCATGGCAATGTAGTACTCCTTTTGCGATGTATTCGTTTTTGGAAATGGGAAGACGCCACATACACACACACACACAAACACACGAATGCGCACGCGCGAAGGAAAAATAATGATCTTATTTTGGAAAATATTGGATTTATAAAATGATCAAATATTAAAGAAAACGAAAAGGTTATAATGATTAAGACCAGGTGAACAACTATAATTAGTTTTATACAAAAGGATAGAGGTTGATTGCTAGGGTGGTGATAAAAATTATTTAAATGAAGGTTGCGAGCTTGATGTCACCAATTTCATTATATATATATATATATATATATATATATATATATATATATATATATATATATATATCACAGTTAAACTAGAGGGGCAGATTTCAAATATCATACCGAAATACGAAAACACGACTGTTTATGTAATAATGGAGCCCTGGCAGAATCTTAACGAATAATAATACAGTTTCATTAAGTTTGGCTAATCTACTGTACGTACTGAAGAGTACAGATAAGAATGCTAATATTGCAAATTAAACTCAGATGTAGAAAGTATACATCATTCGAGGACAATACTCGTATTAGTAAAGATGTTCGATAAATAATTGTGTACATTATGCGACCAGACGTGTCTCTATAGGGAACACATACTATTTATTAATTTAGTTTGCATTACATTTTTCGACAGAATATCAAATGGAAAATTACGGTCCACCGAGTCACTTTCATAGCCTAGAAAGATGGCTACGTGTCGCTGTTTATGTATTTGTCTTAAGGCGAAGATACTGTCAATACAACGTCATCCTGGCTAGAATCCGCTTGTTCTTCACGTGTATGTGATTCCTGTGAAGCGTTGAGACGGCGTAAGATAATCGAAGCAAATAGTCTAGATCCAACTGAAGTCAGGCTTATACTGCGCTGATTATCGCACAAATTCCGATTTAGCTTTTTGAAGATAGGAACGGTCGCTTTCACACTTCGAACAAACAGCACGGTCTTTTAATTCCGTAAAATACGAAAAACATTAGTCAACGAACTAAAAATTATGTCGCTGCCATCCTCAAATGATATTTTGAACCAGATCATCGGGATTTGCAGCATTTTGAGGTTTAATAGATAGAATTGCATCCCTTATTTCTAACTTGGATAGTTGTTCTAGATTGACATTCCACACTGTTAATAAAGGCATTCGTCCGTGGGTTGTGACTGATGCAGACGCTAAGGAATGTTGATATTCCGAGTGTTCAACTCATTCATAGAAAAAACTCATTTTATCAGTTTTAGGATTATTGTTCCAATTATTTATCGTTTCAGTAACGTTAAAATGTCTTGCAAAAGTGAGTAGGAGCAAACATCGACTGTCACTTTATGCGAGCGCTTCTTCCATCTTCCTGGCCTTAATGGTCAAAAGTGACGCAAGATCGACTTTTAGGTTGGGCTTAAAATAGCGTCTAATAGCTCTACGACAATTATAAAGAGGCAGGCTAGCATGGAATTGACGTCTAACTTCCCAACATAGAAATTTTTCATCTATCCCTCCTATTGCCCAATTGGTTTTTCATGTCGCACATCTAACGCACTGACGTGAAATATTAGGAATTAATTGTTTAATTGAATTAATTTTGAAATTTATCAATCCGACATTGAACTCAGTGATTTGATCAACATCCAACATTCTTATAGCATCTAAACGAGCTTTGTTGTCGGATTAGAATAAAAGAGGCGCAATCAGAAGTGAGTGTCTGCGGTATCCTGATGTCGCTTATTCATTCTGCGCGACAAAGCACGTAATGTGATCCATTTTATCCTGTGGGCCAGTCAATGCATTATGAATACATTATAGAACGTATTGCTGATGGTTATACGTGGGCTGTAAAAGAACAGTAGTTCACCCATTCCTAGTGGTGATTGCTTTTATTTAGTTTGTATTCAAGACAGATCCCACTGACTTGGCATCCTAGGTTTCTATTTGAGATTATCTTTTCAAAATACTGCTATTGAATTGATTGCATTGTACGATAAACGCAGATTTTCCGTTTACTTACAGCTTCAGACCATTATTTTCTTATTGAGTTAAATTTATGTCAAAATCGGGTTCATTAGCCTGTTTCTTTGAAATATAACACTTTCTTTCTTGGACATCCAATCCACTAAAAGAAATGGCGACATAACGCTACAGTAGACAGAATTCTACGTTCAGCGGACAATAAATTCGCGAAAAAAACAGAATTCCGAAACAACCTAGATAATCGGGTCAGGAAGAAATACGCCGAACAGCCAAACTACCAACAGAGCCGGACTGGTTTAAAGTCAACAGTCAATGACAGTACTTGAATTCCCACTAAGGGCGGAACTTGTCTACTGAATGAATTGTCTTTGTTACCTTATGCAATACTTATTTTATACTGACAAACCATAGTAATCTACTCTAGCTTTGCGGTTCTTATAGTATTCTCGATGATTATATTGCCTGCTTTATTGATATAACACCCAAGATATGTAAAGGTGTCAGTTACATCTAAATCTTCCTTATGAATCCACAGAGGTAGAGTGATGGGTGTTAATTTCATATCAAAAGGCAGAACATTGACTGCTTATCTATTCGTGGTGGCCTAGAAAAATATCAAATATCGAATAATAATGCAATATCAGAACTTTGACGCTCGCATCCTGAATGTATAAAAGAGTATACATAGGAATGCCACATGACTAAATTAAACAAAAATGTGGAACTGCTAAATTCACTTACAGTCAAACATAATACTTGAAGTAGAGCAGTGGATAACGTTTCAGACATGGAAGCAAATGTGCTCCGGCTCGAGTCCTGTCTGCGGAAAACTCAGCAATAATTGAAGAGTTTCAGATAAGGACGAAACCGGGCTACTAGGATGAATTGCCTTTGCTACTTGATACACTGTATTGTTCACACTGACAAAATATATAATCAAGATTTTGCAATTAGATTTTAAAACACTACAACTTGACTAAGTGGCACGGTTTTTTAATATATATATATATATAATCGGGAGTGGTGAGTTAGTTGCGTAAATCTGGCAACATGATCATCATCATTACCTTTACAGGCAACAATACAATAAACGTTAGTAACCGATGCTTCACTATCATATAATCTGGAGAAAAAGAAATAAAACAACATAGGTAATTCTTAAAAAATAAAACGTTATAAAAATGAAGGAAACCTTTTTTAATATTAAAGGAAAGTATCTAGGCTTGATTCTCTATTTACCTAGTTAAAACAAAAAAATAATGGCCAAGCCAGCTTTAGAGCAAGGGGAAATCGGGAGACATTCATATTAAATCAATTTTCCCACGAATGCTATTAAAAATTATACCATTGCTTTTACACCTGAAAAAAACCACTTACGTCAGAATGTAGATAAAGTAATAAATTGCACAGTCACTCACCTTGAGACCAACTGGAGTGAAAAATACACCACAAGGGTCATTTCGTTTTTCATCCGCAGGTGTTTTTACCTTAGCATCAACTTCAGTGTTGTGCACATCGTCCAGTTGTTCTGTTTCACGACTGGCAGACGATGTCTCGTCATCGGTACACTTACTAATTGTGGCCGGATTAATGGCCAGGTCCGAGGATAGATACAGCCTCGGAAAGTAAAGCTTGAATTGCTTTAATGGACCGGGATTATAGGTCAATGTAGCAGACAAAAGAATCTAGATTAAAATAATAATGTTAAACATTTTTAGAACAGCATTAGCAAATTTCATCAAAAGAGATCAACAGATTCAAGGGTCGAGAAAATGATTAGGAAAACTTTTTTTGTGATTTTCATATGAAAAATATGGAATTCATAAAAAATTTATTTAATCGGTGTACAACGAATAACAAAATGATGATGCAATCGGAATTTGGTGTTTTATCAATGAAGATTGAATTTTATACTTCGTAATTATTTTACAGAGGTAATGAAGACATGATCTTAAAACACGTTTGCTTATAGCTGTCATTATTTAGGTAAACATAAGATATTTACAAATTTGGTTCGCTTAAGATATTAGGTTTCGTGTCAAAACTTGTAGCAATTTCAAGGTATCACTATGCAATTTTGATACACCTTCATTCATAACACTTACAGAATGAACAAACCAAGCTACTAGTCCTGCCATTATAAATACCTAAATCATCCAGCTCTACTTATCAGAACAAGTTCTCTGCAACAAACAGTATTTATCTATTAAAACAAGGATCCGTATGAAGACCTACATCTGCCGGTTGTTATCGCTTAGAATTTTTATAAAGTTTACATCCATACAGGGTAAAACATAAATAGGTATCTTGGTCTAGATATCAGAAAGCTTAATGAGAGCTTGGGACTATTTAGCGAAATAAATGATCTCCTCCAGAGCGCTTCAGGACTAGCGAAAATTACAGACTATCCGTTATGCAAAAGTCAAGAAATCTACTCCCTTCGTACCGTGCTAGCATTGACAGTAGCTAAATTCTTATCAAAGTCTGGTGCTCTTGAGTTAACATAGTATATGTTGGTAGTCATCAACGAAATCATCAGGAACCCAATGATTGGTGTTATTTTAAAGAATGGCTACATCAACGTACGGCATAAGATATACAACTGTCTAGAGCCCGCCAGGATGGAACACGCAAAGGCATATAAATGTTATTATAATCAAGGTTGCGGTCTTGATGTAAACACCTGACCCATTAATTACTTACATATGTCAGTATAAACTAATAATTGTATAGTGTAGAAAAGACAATTCATCCAGTAGACCACTATACAATTATTAGTTTATACTGATATGTGTAAATAATTAATGGGTCAGGTGTTTATATCAAGACCGCAACCTTGATTAATAATTGTTATCACCACCCGCGCAACCAATGTTCGTTTAAGCATATAAATATTGTTCGTATTTATTTGTCGCATAATGTACATACTTAACGTATCTCAAACTCTCGTTGGTTCATTCACGATACTAGTCATTTAAAATACCAGTATATTTTTGAAATGCTATTTATTATTATTTCGCGTTGTCATTAAAAATTATCACACGCGTTTTAATGATGAAGCAAGTCGAACTATTACAGCCGTAATACAAAACTTAAGATGTTTCTTGAAAAAGACTAGATAATCTAATATCTCTCTCAGAAGAATACTTACATCAGAGTTACAGACAGAAGTTTTTGTGATTTATTAGGCTGACAAATGCAATTTTCTGTACAAATAAAGAACGCTTCGAAAATAACATGGATTGTCCAAGCAAGTTATAACAGATTACTCTGACATAAGCTACGGTAAAAAATCTATTTGAAGCCAAGCGCAAAAAAGAACAGTCCACCCACGTAATAGCTGGAATTATTTTGCTGTAATTATTAATTTAATAACTTTTCCCAACCAGTGCACATAAGATAATTGCAGTAATCCCGGCGATTCTGCAGCGGACAACAACCATTAGTTTAAACTAAATTGCACAAACTCGTGGAAAAATCCAAAGGACAAAAGTGTCGCGCCTTCAAATCTAGTTACAGAGCAGAATTTTTATCATCTTTCACATAGTCAAAGCAGCTACCATTCATAAACCACAAACGATACGATGGAGGCACGCTTAATATAGCTAAATAACAAAATAATTTTCTGAATGTCGCAGAAGCACAAGTATTTGCAACTCTGCAACAGATTGTGACATGTTAACAATGAAGGAGCTGTAGATTGGAAAACAGAATTAGAAACAAATATATGCAAGCCTAAACGTTCTTCACATGACAAAAATTACCACAGGTGACAAGTACCTATAGAAATTGATACATCTATTTTTAATTATTATTCGATTAGTTAAAAATAGCGCTGATGATATTGAATAATCAGTGCAAATGTTTATATTTTGATTATTAAATAGATGGTCGATTAAAAAATAAAAAAGTAATTAAATAATTAAGTAAAGCTGAACTACTGTTACTATCACATTCAAATAGTGTTGAAGGATAAAGCAAAGTATAATCTCATGCACATTTGTTTCGTGCTTACTGGCGACTCGTCAGTAGGAGCCGGTATTACACACTTAAACCACTTTATATTTGGGTGACGAATGTTGGATAATAGGACGGTACCATCTCCTAGACGAATGTGTAAACCTGCAGTAGTGAAGCTAACATCATTTAGTCTACGACAATGCGACTTCAACGCTAGCTCACACTATATAATATACATAATCTATATGTATGATATTATATATCCTTTACAGACTTCTGTATATATATATATATATATATATATATATATATATATATATATATATATATATATATATATATATATATATATATATATATATATATATATATAGTGGTTAAAGGGCGTAATACCGGCTCCTACTGATGAGTTGCCAGTAAGCGCGAAACGAATGTGCATGAGATTGTACTTTCCGTTCATGCTGCCTTTAGTTTATCCTTCTGGTCATAACTGAACTAATTTGTTACTAGGTTCACAACACCTAATACATACTTGCATATGTATTAGCTCTCCGCAACAAACAGTATTTAAGTGCTAAAGGATATTTTCATAATATTGTAACGATTGATTAAAAAATAATAAATAAAAGAGTAAACCTTATGGAATTGTTGATTTAAGGCCTCTAAGAAAAAGAATGATAATTATGTTATAGAGTAATTTTAGAAGACATAATAGGAATTTAGCTTAGAAGAAATAAGTTAATTTTTCCTTAACCAATTACCGACTTTAATGTTTGAGAGGCCTACTAAATTCTTTAAATCATGTTTGCGAGCTTCAAATAAACACAACACCTATTGTATTTAACCAGTCTAAATATATATATATCAAAACTACCGCTATGGTTCAACTGGTCAAATACAATGGGATTGGAATTTATCTCAAGCTCGCACAAATTATTTAAAGTATTATCCTAACCCGCGCAACCAATGATTTTTAATAGTCTATTTAAATGATGTTTTCTGATATTATTATTTCATGTTACTGCGAATACTGTGACAACTATGAAGGAACAGTTAAATACTGTTTGTTGCGAAGACCTAATATATATGCAAGTATTTATTAGGTGTTGCGAATCTAGTAACAAATTAGTTCAGTTGTGACCAGAAGGATAAACCAAAGGAAGCATGAACGGGAAGTATAGTCTCATGTACATTCGTTTCGAGCTTACTGTCTGTGGTTTATCCTTCTGGCCACAACTGAACTAATTTGTTACTAGATTCGCAACACTTACTACATACTTGAATAACTGTGCAGGAATTCTGGAAGAAACTGGTATTGTTAGGTAAAGAGAGCAGAACTCCGCTCTTAAATAAATCGCCCTTCTAATTAAAGTATTTTTTTGCGTAACGATAGAATCACAATCTCCCAACTGACCAACATGTGAATTTCGAGAACCTTTAATATTTTTACACGAATAGTAAACTTACTTTCTGCAATGTGATGTCAGCACTTGCGCTAATGTCATACTCTAAACTGGTTTCCAATGCCAATCTTTTTGATATTATACCGGAATTGTGATCATTGACGCTAGCATTATTGCGCCTTTGCAATGTGCTAGCCAAACCAGGTCGCATAAAAATTGTTTGCTCTAGAACGGTAAACCAATCTTGGTGCGCATCACTAATGACTTTGTCGGCTTCATCAATTACCTAATAAAACACAATCAACAGAAGAAACAACTTTTAACAACAGGGAAGAATAAACTAAAGAAAAATCAAATAATAAATTTGCGCAAGACGGTTTATGAACGCGCTCTCAACCTTTGAGCCCTTTGAAGGAAAATAAGTATAACTCATCTAAATAGTTCAAAAGCAATAAACTAATGAATATTAGGTACTTTTACGCATACCTGTCGTGCAAAAAAATCACATCTAGGTTAAATAGGAGAATCCGTTAAAATCGGAATGTTCATTATTACTCTACATGAAAAGTATGTTTATGACGTGATACAGTGAACTCCGCAAGGAAGCTGTATTGCTGATGTCGCCTTGCCCAAATGCTAACTTGGCCATAATGGTGTTGTGTAGATGTTTAGTTTTCCTCATTTCTGTGAGTTATCCTGATAAATTTACTCATAGCAGCAAGGCGCTCTCTCTCTCTCTCTCTTTGTAAATCTTACTAATAATTTGTCTAAATTCATTTTTTCACTCCTTATGATTATATGGCAGTGAAACATTAGTCAATTTTGAATTTTGTGAGGCTGGACATGATGATGATGATGATGATGATGACATGAAAAGTCAGCATCTCTCATACACAGACTTTCCCTTCGTAGTGGCAATCAGAGCAAATGAAGCTTAATAAATCCAACAAGACGAATGCAATCGCAGGAAATGACGCTTAGATACCAAAACATTTAGTCTTCTCTCTAAAATATCATACATTACTGTTAACTAAGGCTCAAAAAATCTATTTTTACCATTATGAAAGGCAAAGATAAGCAGCAAATAACTTCCCATGAATACAACAATATTTATTTGCGAAATTGAGGATGGAAATGTATATACTGATCACAACATAGTGTAGAGATCAATACAAAATAAACATTTAGAGTATAAACACTGGCTAATATGAAATATGAAGCTTATAAAAATCAGACAGCGTTTTGTTGAAATTTAATTCGCACATATTTCTTTTCCATAAAAATGACATTCGTAGGAGGCCAACCAGATGAAACACTAATGAATAAAATAAATTACTTGGTTTTAAAATGAGATATCATATATCATGTCAAAAGTGAGCAGATCGACATTTATATACTGTTTGCTGCAGAGAAATAATAAATATGCAATTTTTTTAATTATGTGCTGCGCTACTAATAACAAAACAGTTCAAATATGACCAGACGGACAAACCAAAGTCATCCCAGGTTCGAGGCCCGTCCGCGGCAAATTCTTGACTGTACGTTATGAGTTCCCAATAAAGACGAAACCGATATACTGGACGAATCTCTACATTACACAATGCTTAATTTATACTAACAAATGTATATAATGAGTCAAGTGGTGGTATAAAGATCTCAATATTGATTTAAGTAATTGTAATTACTGCCCGCGCAACCAAATTTCGCTTAATTACATGAATGTCTTACAAATCATAAAGACGTCTATTCGAGTATAGCTTCCATACCTGCATAATTTTTATAATCGTTGCCTTCACTGAGTTTTGATCTGGTGACTATCTGCGTTATTCACGTGCAATCCGACTAAAAAATTATGATTTCGGCTTTTGTGACATTGCTTCTGGTCTTTTAAATTACTTACTCATCAGCCAACGGCGATTTAGACGGACCGGTGGAACAGCACAAGTTTATTTTCAGAAAATTCGTGAACAAATCGTAAAACTCGCCATATCGGTACGATAAGATCTTGGTCACTTCTGCTTTAGTAATATAGATTTCGTTATGATTTACAGTTTGATAAGTATGAATTCTGCTCCTGCATATATTTCTCATTTTTATTCTGTCATGATTAAGCTTTTTCATGATCAACAATAACTTTCGATCGTTTAGAAATCAATTATAAGCAGAAGCATTTATTCGAGTACAGAATAAAATATTTCACCTCTAATCGTGCAACAACAAATATATTTGCGTTACCGTTAATTTATTCAATCACACTTTACTACACCAAACAAGTTAAATAAGGTCTAATTAATGTGCTTTTGTTTTACAATGCATTGAATAGGATATCTTGAAAAACAGCTCATGTATACAATTATTAAAGTCAACCAGATAAGGCGATATCCGGATTGATTTTCTGACAATTTTAAAGCTTTTACAATTAAACAATAATTGATTGCGCGGGTGGTGGTAACAATGCTTTAAATCAAGTTTGCGGGCTTGAAGTAAACACCAACCCCATTGTATTTAACCAGTCTACGAACAACATAACAAAACTACCGCCAGCTGCAACGCACTGACGCGTTTCGACCTTCCATGATCATCATCAGAGTACGACGGCAAACTGACTATCGAGGATCAAACCGCATTGAATATATATGGAAATCAAATTTAGATATGCGGCTCTCACCTCTAGCAGTCTTGCATACATTGAACTTGACTGGAAATGTCGGCTGCACAATTTCTATGCAGTCACGAACATTAACTATTTTGCAGCTTTCGCCACATATAGATATATAGACAATACAATTAAACAATAATTGATTGCGCGGGTGGTGGTAACAATGCTTTAAATCAAGTTTGCGGGCTTGAAGTAAACACCAACCCCATTGTATTTAACCAGTCTACGAACAACATAACAAAACTACCGCCAGCTGCAACGCACTGACGCGTTTCGACCTTCCATGATCATCATCAGAGTACGACGGCAAACTGACTATCGAGGATCAAACCGCATTGAATATATATGGAAATCAAATTTAGATATGCGGCTCTCACCTCTAGCAGTCTTGCATACATTGAACTTGACTGGAAATGTCGGCTGCACAATTTCTATGCAGTCACGAACATTAACTATTTTGCAGCTTTCGCCACATATAGATATATAGACAATACAATTAAACAATAATTGATTGCACGGGTGGTGGTCACAAGGTCGAAACGCGTCAGTGCGTTGCAGCTGGCGGTAGTTTTGTTGTTGTTCGCAGACTGGTTAAACACAATGGGTTGGTGTTTACCAAGCTCGCAAACTTTGATTTAAAGCATTGTTACCACCACCCGCGCAATCAATTATTGTTTAATTGTATTGTCATATATCTATATGTGGCGAAAGCTGCAAAATAGTTAATGTTCGTGACTGCATAGAAATTGTGCAGCCGACATTTCCAGTCAAGTTCAATGTATGCAAGACTGCTAGAGGTGAGAGCCGTACATTCAAATTTGATTTCCATATATATTCAATGCGGTTTGATCCTCGATAGTCAGTTTGCCGTCGTACTCTGATGATGATCATGGAAGGTCGAAACGCGTCAGTGCGTTGCAGCTGGTGTAGTTTTGTTATGTTGTTCGTAGACCTCTAAATACAATTTTAAAGCTTAATTCGTGCCACGTCAATGACATCAAATAACTAAAGCTCAGCTCTTAATATACTCGTGGCAAGTCTGATTTTGCTAGCAGAAAGGATGAGGGCGATCTTGGTGCCTTGGGAATTTGATGATCGAGGAAGACGGTGCACAACAGCCTAAGACGTCTGGTCATCTAATTGAAGCAGAACTCTGCATATAATCACTAAGGGTGGAAAATACTATTCAAGTAAGTGCGATTCTGCAAAGGTTTGCAGTGCTGTGCGTATGAACGTTGTCCATAGTTATGCGTCAGTGAATTATCAGTTATTAAACACCCATGTGGTGCTGTGTTGTTTGCCTATAATTATGTATTTCTTCATTCTGCATTGTGGAAAACTGATGAGTATGCAATTGTCCATTAGATATTACAAGCCTAGTAACAAATTTTATTCAAATAGGACCAAAAGGATACAACAAATTTAGCAAACGATATAAACCCATGTAGTCATTTGTTTCGTGCTTACCGAAGACCTATCAGGCTGAACCAACACCACGTCCCAAACGCATTAGATTTTAAACGAACATTGGTTGCGTGGGCGGTGATAACAATCGCTTTAATCAGGCTTTCGAACTTGATATAAAAGCCTGACCCATTAAGCACACACAATCGTCAGTATGAACCAAGAATTTTATAGTGTAGTAAAGAAAATTCATCCAGCAGACCGGTTTCGTCCTTATTGGGAACTCATCACATTCTGTCCAGAATTTGCCGCGTACATGACCATAACCAGTGTAAGTCTGCTTCGAAATCTTTTGCTTTAACAATTGAGCCAGATTCGATTCCTGCTCATGGCAAATTCTGGAAAGTACGTGATGAATTTCCAATAAGGACGAGACCGGTCTACTGAATGAATTTCCTTTTTGACACTATACAACGCTTAGTTTATACTGACAAATGTATGTACGTAACGGGTTAAGTGTTTATAGCATTATACATTTGGTAAAAAACGTGGAACAATTTGACGATACGATCTCCTATACTAATAAATTTACTATAATTAAACAATCGATGATTGCGCGAGTGTTGGTAACAATACTCTATATCATGTTTCCGAGCTTCAAGTAACCACAAATTCCACTTCATCTAACCAATTGTCCTACAACATAGCTCTGCATTATAGTCATGCCACCAAAGGTTGTTTCTGGTAAAGCTGCGAAGAAGGCTGCCAAGATTAAGCGGCCGAAGACTGACAAGAAGAATAAGCGCAGGAGGAGGAAAGAATCTTATGCCATCTATATCTACAAGGTGCTACGTCAGGTGCATCCGGATACTGGTATTTCCTCCAAGGCTATGTCAATAATGAACTCCTTCGTTAATGATATTTTCGAGCGCATTGCCGCAGAGGCCAGCAGACTTTTACACTACAACATAGCAGAACTATTGTCAGTCACACATACTGACGTGTTTCAAACTTCCATAATCATCATAGAACAACGGCAAACTGACTAGCGAGGGTCAAACCCCAATGCATAAATACGGAAAGAAAAATTAAATATACGACTCTCACCTCTAGTAGTCTCGGATACATTTTATATGACTAGGAATGTCGGCTGCACAATTTCTATGCAACATCTTTCGCCACATATTTATGTTATGCAATTAACCAATCATTGATTGCGCAGGCGGAGGTAACAATTCTTTATTAGATACAAAACATTTAAACTATGCCTATGATTTTCTGAATATGATTAATAAAATCAAAATTTGGAAGAACAGACATTACAAACATCTGCTTCTCTAAACTGCCCGTAAATATTTATACCTTATAGTAAGTTTTTTTCTAAACAAGTTTGCATGTGTCTGTGCATGACTATGTAAGTGGGTATGTGCGTTTGCCTAAACGCAATGTTCGCATATACTTTTAACCAACCAATGCTACGGGAGCAGTAAAGGTTGCGAATCAGAAAACAACGACAAAAAACCAAGCTCGTTAGGACCTTATGTTTGACGTATGAAAAAGGAGAACTGACTGAGAAAAAACTCGTCGAATAATGTGCCGGGATTCAGCATTCACAGAATGAATAGCTTAGTGTGCAATACTTAGGAAGTGCTAACCTCATCGCGATCTCGAAGAATAGAATAAAAAACGTGCTAACTTAAAGCCTTCAGGTTATGACGATGTGTGCCTGATGCGCCAGTCTATTCTGCAGGTAGATTATTTAAATGACAGTGCATGCATGCAAGAGGTACATGGAAAGTAAGAAGGAAGGCTAATTGCGATGCTGTCTTGTTTGCACGGTAAACTTCCAGCAGCACATGTTGACCGGCGTAAATGACGCTTAGAATCCAAGATGTTCTATCCATCATCTCGTAAAACGTGACTTACTGCCTCTCGAATCAATCATCTCTACACGAATGTCAACAAATATATAAGCGCAGTATTCCAAATGTTTTTCTCCAAAATATCCAAATCCTCTTTGTTAGTACAAAATTTTTCATTCGAAGCCGACAAGCAAAAGTGTGACGCTGTTAGGTATGGCGTGGCCTTCCGTCCATCCAGTTTGCGGCAAAGACCTTAATTGATTGGACTACACTAGATTCGGAATTGCAACCTGAACCTCGATGCCATTAACTTTAATACATGAACTCGCAACCACTTTGCTCGCGATAAAGACGAAATCGCTAAAATGTTATCAAAATCGGCTTCTAGTATTAAAACCGTCCGGGAATCTCGGTAACAAATAAGGATTTCAGTGTAAAACCCGATTCTAATTGCACTGAACACGATGTCGTAAAAAGATGGATCCTGACCTAAAGTAGATATGAAATTTGCATTACGCTGTCCAGGTTGTCCCTAGCCTAAATCATGAAGTGATTAATTCAGCCTCTCAGCAACATCCACAGCACCTAGCAACAAGACTGCGGAATTAAACATAAAAATAAAACTATTCTTTAAATCAAGTTTGCGAGCTTGAAGTAAACACAAATCCCAATATATTTAACCAGTCGTCGAACAACATAACCGCCAGTCGCAATGAAGAATAAAGTTTAAGAAACCTCTGCATATCTCATTATTTGCACTATCTTCAACACGCGACAGCTATTGCGCAACTAAAATGTTATCGCATTTATGCCTGTATGCTTCATAATTAATTTGTTGCAGTCACGCAGAGACTAAAAATTAACTCAGATTTATTGTTGTCAATAAGTCGGATGCAGCGTCGAATCTTAAAATTCACTCCAATATCTATGTTAAGATTCAACGTATGTGGAGCAGTCCTTCTAGCAAAGGAATGCTGGCGCCTTGAAATTCTGAAGTTCAGACCGCCAAGTTCATCCAGTCTCTTCAAATCTCCACAAACTGGAAGTGACTTAGTAGTTAATTAAGTGGCCGTTTCATCTTGTTAGAAGGTTTATGTTGAAACTTCTAACACTAAATAAATGGAAAAGATTTGGAGTCGCATGAGGAGTAACAAAAATTCTGAAATCGTCGGCCTCTTTACTGAATTAAGTTTTGAAAATGAAGTATCATGAAAATGCGTAATAGCATATTGCTGCGCGTTGAAGAGAGCAATTCATCCCAAATAACTGTAAATGTTCTTGTGCTAATTTTCCACAGGACGACACCAGCACACCAGCACACCAGCCAGCTATCGTTGAATCAATCTCCTTAGGGTTTCATCTAATGTGATCACTGATATTAACTTACAGCAAATGAGAGACACCACATGGTCTATTTCATGCAAAATTTCTACCTGGATTGGGAGATAAAGACCACATGCAGGCACTCCGTGCTCTCAAGTTGTCATCAGTTACTGAAGCTAACTATACTTACTTTTACCTACAAGCCAGCTGCTTTCGACACGGTGGTATGTGGGATATTATGGCGAACTAGGTTTGATCATGGTGTATCTGCCAAAATTGTTCGTCTACTCGAAGCATATTATGCTGACACATCTGCTTGAGTGAAACTTAGGACCGAACTTCTATGAACCCATTGTTTCATGCGTTTGGAAATTGTGCTCGCTTTTATCTTCCTTAGCTTCGACATATATGAAGTATTGTTTACATGTCTGAAGCTCTACCTAAATTGTAAGTGGTGGTTTCCGGCTTGCTGATTTCTACTACTTTGTTATGTTATAAGAAAAGACGAGCTCTGTAAGCCATTA
>JAQBSW010002520.1:0-101693 GCA_029291075.1 Eudiplozoon nipponicum | reverse complement strand
AGCACCTTAACCGAGTTTGTAACGTCGTACGGCATTTACTTGAAGCTGGGGCGTTTACACTACCGTGTAGAATTTAGTGCGATGGTATATTTCCGCTACTTTTAAAAATAACGTGTTAATTCAGCCGAACTTAGAATACAAAATACTTTTCACTGTTTATTCAAAATTTTCTGTAAAAATGCTCGATAGATTTATGCAAAACTAATAATTTAATTAAAAGTTTATTCTTTCATCAACACCAACAGCGAATACTTGGTTGATAATTAATGCTGATGATAGAAAATTGCAGCTCATGTTTAGCTTAAAATGGAATTAAAAAGTAATCACATGATTAATAGTGAATATGATTTTGATTCGTCAGATGAAGAGGTAGGTCAAACGAAGTAATTTGCTTCAGGATATAAGAAATACAATTGGTAATACACCTTTGCAATGGTATGATAAATTGGCACACGTCGGATATGATGTCACCGGTCGCCCGATAATGCGCCCAGGTGGTTTGAATTCTGGAGCAGACGCTATTGAAAAGTTTCTTCAAAATGCTAATTCCAATGCTGGTGACATCGATTCGGCGTGGAGAACTATTATTGACCCATTCACTGGCCAGGCTGTTATTTTGACGGATGAAGACCTTGAGCTGACGACAAAAATTTCGTCGGGTAAAAATGTTGGAGCTTCTGACCCTATAACCTCTGAGGTTTGCTTCTTTTTTTAGCATTTTTTAGTATTGGAGTGAATGGTTCTCTAGTGATTCTATGCTTATGCCCCTTTCAGCACAACCGCCTGCAAAACACCATTTTACACCATCTCTTCATGATAAAAGGAAGGTAAGAATAATAATTACTTTATTTGAATGAACTGGTCTGGTAGCATATGGAGCACATAAATTATAAATTTATCGCGATAAAAGTGATTCAATACTATAACAGTTATGGATAAATTATTCACTGATAAGATCAAACACTCCAAGAAGCTGCATAATATATCAATTTAAATGACCATCAAGAATTTTATATAAAATGCTTTAATTGCCAGTTTAAGAGTTTGTTAACTTGATATATCTTTTAAAAATATAATTCATTGAATAATGTACTTGGAATCCAATGCAAAGTAATATGTAAAACATACATATATACTTGTTCCTCGTCGCCAAGAAAACGCTATTATTATGTTTAATCAAGTTTTGTCATTATTTGGAAAAAGTGAAGTTTCTCTCGCTTTAATAATACTTTAAATTGATATTACTAGAGCTATGATGGTACTGAAGAATATGCTGTGGAGCAGAGTTTTAAAGTTAATCCTCAATGTTATGTATTCCTACTTTCAGTCAGCCAATCATCAAGATGTTCGTGTGCCACAAACTAAAACCTACTTGCATGTACAATTTTTGTTTGACTTCATAGCAATCTTGTTCTTAAGGCGTGGTATCGGTAGTTATGGTGTATTGTATGTAAATAGCGTTGCAGCTCAATCTGTGTCCGATATATCATTTCGTTCTGTCACATCTATAATATTCACTTTCAATTCATATATCCTATCATTCACGTTTAAAAACAGTCTGATATATTAGACCACCATCCCCGACAGAAAACTTAAATAATTTCCGACATACTGCTTTTGAAATGGATCATTCGAGTTTGATATAGATGTACTATACATACCATTAACCTGACAGATGATTTGAAGGATAGTTTCGCAGTGCGAGCCTCATATGTTGACTGTCCGCGAGTTACGTTCGCGGGTTGTTTCTTTTCACTATCAGTTTTGCAATGATCCGTTTGATTCCTATTTCCAAGTACGCATTGATCTGGTCTTCGTTTTGGCTGGGTGCAAATTTGTCCCGATCTTCCTAACGCTTCAACATCGTTCATATTAACCACTGGAAATGAGGTACGATCTAATCTTCGTACCTCATTTCCAGTGGTTAGTATGAACGATGTTGAAGCCTTCAGAAGAAAGGGACGAATCCGCACCCAGGAAAAACGTAGACCAGATAGATGCGAACTTGAAAATGGGAATCAATCGGATCTTTGTAAACTGATAGTGCAAAGTAACAACTCGCGAACGCAACTCACGGACGGTCAACATACCTTTAACCTCATGTTCTGTTCGATATTCTGTCGAAAATTTGTGTGCCAAACAAATTTTTAAATATTACTTGCGCTCTCTACACAAAAAGTATGGTCGCGTTAATGTCTATAACGAATTTATGCACAACTTTACTCTCAGCAGTGGTGTTCGTCAAGGCTGTCCACTTTACCTATTTTTGTTTTATTTTGTAAAAGATGCTATTATTGAAATCACTCTCACACGTTCAGGATGAAGGTTTTGAAGTTCTACCAGGCGCTAAATTAGTCGATTTTGACTATACTGACGATATTATTCTGCTTAGGCTGTCTTGAATAGATTAGCTGACGTTGTTGCGTCTTTCGATATGAAATTCGCAAAAGCTAGTGTAGCTTTCGTGAACCTTCGCCATTTATGGAAAAACAGGAGTATTGTACTCTGCCATAAAGGTGGTGTTTACAATTCATCGGTACGCGCAGTATTATTATACGCTATTGAGAATTGGCCCCTTAGAGGTGATGATTTTAGACGCTTATATGCCTTCGACCATCTTTGGTTGAGATGTTATGGTCATATATGTGACCAACAACGAATAACCAATGCTGACACCCGGAGAAATATTTGTGGATCGGCAAACAAGTGCTCGTTAGAAAAACAAATGTCTCGATTAATTAAGTTTGTTTGGTCACGTTTTTCGTATGCCATGAATTCTTTTACCCAATAAAGCGCTATTCTCTTACCCAGCGCCAGATTGGTGTTAGAAACAAGGGAAGACTTTGACATGGCACAAATAGTCAAAGTCAACTACATCAGAATTGGGTAGTTTAAGGCACACTCGTCTGCCGGGATGGAGTATGCGTAAGGATCACAGTTCTTGGTTTGAAACCTTGCTTCATTTGGCGTCGGGTCGAACTCAGTGGCGATCTTATTGCAAATTTATAGTAGAATCATCTTCGTATTTTTCTTTTTTTAGTAGGGCAAAGTTAACTGTGAGGTATGGTCTTGTTTATGACGTGATTCAGGGGAAATCGATAGGAAGCTCTATGGCTGATGGTGCCTTGGCTTAAAAAAAACTGGGCCCTAATAGTATTGTATAGAGGTTTTACTTCGCCTCACTTCTGTGTGTTATCTCGATAATTATACTCATTGTAACAAGGTGTTTTCTCTCGTAAAACTCACTAATAATTTATGTGCATAAATTATTATTTTTGTAGTTATTTATAATTTTTATTTTTTTTGTTTCTCTTATGGTTATATGGCAGTGATTTCTATTAGCTTTTGTATGGCTGTGCATGTTATTGATGACAGATTTTGCTCATTATATTTCTTATTGTTTTAAGTAAACTACTATATATTGTTTGTCAAAAATATGTCAGATTCTAAATATATTCCGTACATATTTATTTGGCAAGAGATTATTTTTTCTTTATATTAGCCAGGCATCGAGAATGCGATTTAATTATTAGCTTTGTATTCATTCGTAAAATTTATATGATGTTACTTATTAAACTTATAGTGTAAATCAACCACTCAACGTAATGCTTTAAATTCCATTTATCTTGAAATACTTTTATTTATGTGCTATTCCAATGCCCAGTTTACTTGTGGGGGTCAACTATATAAGCAAAATGATAGATTAGGTATATGTTCTGAATTCGCCCCTTTATTAATTTTTTTCATTTTGTGGAAGATTGCCATCCAAATTTGTTGCATAATGAAGTTACATATAAATATTGTGCTGCAATGCAGTTTTCCCACATGTCATATGATTTGGTTTCACAACATGCAAAGCTCAGCGAATTCGATCGCTACGTAACGGCATGAAGGTTGGTTGCATAAATCATCAAACGTGTACCATTGTGAGTTAAACGTGATGTCATGACTACCAAAACTTGTGATTATATTTATCGTTACGTTTCAAATATCCTCCTTTATATGAAATAGTGTAAGGCATAGTCAAAATAATAATGGAGAAGTGATATGTTCATTGCTTTTGTGCCAGTTGTTTCAACTAATCATGTGAACGCTTTTATATTTTTATTTGTGTTTCTATTCTTTCTTTGATGAGAATAATATAGTTTGCTAAAAATTTGACAAAATAATTATTGTATTTTCTGTTTATATGTGCTGATCAACAGCGATATATCAGCATAACTGAGTTGTGAGATTCCTGAACCATTATATCTAAATTCAAAACTAACAACAACTGAGTGTCAAATGCGAACTAAACTGGTCTAGTAGATGAATTGGTTTTACTATCAAATGCATTGATGAGTTTTTACTAATAGTGTAAGATCAAATCCCGCTGTAATAATTCAATTAATTATCTCTTCCCCACGTGGCATGTTGTTTGTCTTGTTAGGACAAATAGTGTGATAATTGTGGATACTGCATCGTAGAGTAGTTGAACTGAACCAAATATCTGTTTCAAATCATATTTGCAGCAATTTTGTTAGCTTATCAGAAGTACCGAGCAATTGAAAACCAATTCTTTTCAATTAATTAAATTTAATATATTATTCAATGTTTAACTTATGCCGGAAGCATATATATATATATATATTCTACCAAAATTTTGGATTCGTTAATGTTGTTTCCGCTTATCCAATGCTGACTGTATATTAGTTTTGACAAGTAATCTCATAGATATGTGCATCTTGCAATTACGCAATGTAGACTACTTTTCGCGAAACTATAAGATTCGTCATCACAAACATCCGTTGTGTCTTATTTCGTGACACGTCTCTTACATTTGAAGATGTGTTGGTGTTTCTGTTCCAATCCTTGATTTCTTTTCTACATATTTAAGCAAGAATTAAAGTTATTAATTGCTATAGCCAGAAGCAATTTATCGGATTTTGCTTTTTATAAAACTGCAAAATTATTGCTATCAGAAACGTGGAATATATGTAATTACAAAGTTTGCCATGAAATATAGAATCAAAAAGTAATTGTGTTTCCAGCTTGTTGCGCTATTTCTCAGACGATTACAAATTATATGAGAAAAGAAACACGACTTATGGCTTTGCAGTTGTATATACGTTTCATAAGTTGAAATTAATTTATAGGTATTATGTCGACTTATATTTCTAAAAAGATTGAAACATTGCACTTTGAGAACGGCCCTATTACGTTATTTGATCATTTTACTTTGTTTTTATATTCTATTGCCTTTCTAGGTTGGTCGTATGGTGCATGCTATCAAAATGGGCTGGATGACACCAAGGCTGGCATCTTGGGCGGTGCCTGATGATCCTAATGATCTGACAAGTTTACGACGCTATGCTGCTTACTCAGCTTCTGGGAATCCTGCGGCACTTGATTCTGATGATGAAGAAGCAGCCTCATTACCATTAGGCTTTTCTACTAGTTGTATAGATGATCATGTCTTTCCTGATGTTTGGGGTGAAAAAGAGTATACTAATCCAAGCGGTGGTCTCGATGTTGACGGTGATGAAGCAGAGTGGCGCAGAGGCCTACCACTTTCTCTGCAAAAATACAGGCCACCACGTCCTCGTCCATACTTGCGAGCCGCAGAAGAGCCCTTACCAGGCCACGGGATGTCTTATCACCCGCCTCCAGAGTTTATTTTAACCAAGGAGGAGGTATGTTTTGTTTCTACTGCTTTAATAAAGAATCATATTTATAAAGTTCTAAGTTTATTAAAACTCAATAAAGTGCGGAAATCAAAAGTATAATATAAATTTATAGTCGAAACGGATTTTCGCATGTTGATTTTGTCAATCCTTTCTGTGCAAATCGCAATTTATAAAATCAGTATGACTTTCTTTTATATCCACAAAATATAAATGTTTTTTCGTATCACTTAATTTAGCATATGCTTGGCTGCGATGAGTTAAAAATCATTTAGAATATTGCTTTAGAGCAGCAACCGCAAATTAAACCTCATTTGGTTTCGTATACACTATTAAAACTATGACGTGTAATCATAGCATAAATCTAGATCATGTTCTGTTAAAGAATGTTTTACGCGACATGGATCTGAGTAATTACCTGATCCTTGTTTTTCGAATCAAATTTTTTACATAAGTTGTCATACGTAAACAGAATCATTGTCACAGAAGAGAATTGAAGGTTCATGGTAACTCCTGACTCCAAACTAAGTAGGTGAATAGGAACGGTAGCGTCGGACTACAGTATAAGTACCCTTTTAACAATCCCTTTTTCTGAGCACTAAACTTCATAGCCAAAAGTATATTGGTGCAACCTTGCGCCCAATTAGGGACAGAAAACTAGCTGGGAAGGTTCTAGACGCGTATTAAATGTGTACGTAATAGAACAATATATCATTTAAAAAATTTGACTTGTGAGATAACATAATGAATGAAGCAGCTATGGGAAATTCACAAATCCAATTGATACACAGCACTAAACAATGGTACGAGGCAATGATTGCACGAATCATAATTGGTAATTCCCAAAAGTAAAAGTTGAATTAAGATGAGTTTACAGATGGCTAGGGATAATTAATTAGATTTATTGTATATATATTTGAATTTCTGACTCTTCTAGAATGTAACAAATATTGATAAATCTTTACGTTTAATAATGACATTTTCCGCATTTTACTGTTATCTTTCCTTTGGTAGCCAACTTTCTAGCTTTTTTCGAACCGGCATTTGTTTTAACTTTTTATCTTTATAAAATTTATTATTTTACTAACTCCAGAATATATACTCTGACAGGATTTTTTTTATTGGTGCATTCATTTTATCTCCTTCTATGAAAACGGCTAGTCTATCTTATATGAAGCTTCGAATTCGGTTTTACTCCACAGCTGAAATTTTGTTTTAAATCGTGAGTGAGGGAATGAGAGAAATTGTCTGATTTGATGATTGTGGCAGTAAACTCTTGATTGTAGACTGTTAGTATAAACACTAAAAGTGCATAATTTGCAAAGTTTAAGTCTTCGATTAGCGATCCCGTTTTCGTTTTATATTATTTACTAGGATAAAGCCACTATTTTGTTTCATGTTCTTCAATCACTGTTTATTAATGGCCTTGTGTAATTTCATTTTTAATAAGGCAGGCGTTGTGGAAAGTAATGCTAAAATTTATTAATATGTCATCTGCTGCCAAAATAAAAAGAGATTGCAACAAGTCACGTGGCCAATGGGGATCATCAGTAGCCTAACGTTATAACTTGGCTGTGAAATCGAAGCGTGAAAACTTCTTCGAATCGTACTCTCAGTTGTGACGTGTGAGCTGTGGTCATTTTGTCAAGAAAGCACGAGCCCATTCTGTTTCCAATGCACATAAGAAATTTTTTGAGTTAGACAAGTTTTACGAATGCTTTGGTTATCCATTTAGTAATTCTTTGATATTGCTACGTTATGGATATCGAAACTTCTACTCTTAATTAAGTGAAAAATATTAGCCGTCTTATGCGTGACAGAAAATTGCTGAAATCCATGGCTTTCTTACTATGTTCAAGTTCGGAAAAATCTAGATTCAGCAGGTTTTGAATAGGTCTGGTACTGAACTCCAAAAGAAGGAATAGAATTCAAATGAGTGAACGTGTGTCGGTCCATATTCAATTTTAAACAGAATAGTGTCAGATTTATTGTGGTTAGTCATTGCTTCTATACAATTTTCCAATATTCCTCACCCAAATATATAGTGATATATGGCAAAGTATGTGATTATGAGATAATACGGCCAGTTCATGTTGTCTTAGGTGCGCATCAATTAATACACAATTGCATACGTATTAGTTCTCAGAAACATCCAGTAGCTCGCTGTTGTATATTTAATCGAATGATGGCATGATTATCGCGAAATGTAATAGTTTATATCGATCAAGGCCAGAATGTATGGATTTGCTGGAGTAACATATGTTCAAATTTGATTATAATTCGAAATTTTGGCGAACTTTGGCATACCATGAAAATCATTGTATTGGTACCATGTATCATTTCGGAAACTATAGTATTGTTATGAGGTAATGATACAAAAACCATAGTGTTGGGAACCTATATATATATTGTTTGTTTGTTGGCTTTGAAGTCGCATTTCCGAAGACTTTATGTGAAGTTAGCTTCACTATTGCAGGTGTAAAAATTCGAAAAGTAGATAGTACCATCCAATTTGCTCACATTTTCCAACCAAATATATAGTTGGTATAGGACGAATTACCGGCTCCTACTGATGAGTCGCCAGTAAGCACTAAGCGAAAGTGCTTATGATATTATACGTTCAATTCATGCTGACTTTAGTTTATGCATTTGGATATATTTGAACTAATTTGTTATTAGGTGCGCAACATCTAATACACAATTTCATATATATATATATATATATTGTTTTATTCTTACATTTTAAAAAATGGTGAAATTAGAAACTATCAGTATATATATATATATATATATATATATATATATATATATATATATATATAACTCTCAACGACAAATAGTAGCTAATTCTCATAGGGACTCGTTAAAACGAGAAGAATGATTTCGGCAAAACAAAACAGCTTTTCAACTGGGAATTTGATGCGTGAGTCAAATTAATGCACTCCGTTGCACTGTAGAGTTGTGCCACCAATGCTTCTTTTATGCAATTCAGATGCTTTACACCTGTATCATATTTAATGGGAAGCTACACTTTATGTAGGCATCTTAGCCAATGTGGTTCGTCTACTTGAAGTATTTCACTAATCAATCTAAATTTTTTGCAATTGATTAGCGTCTTGGACAGCGAATATCATTTATTTTCTTTCTTGTCGGCTTGTCCGTGTCTGTCTTAGCTGTGGTCTTTGTAGCACACACTTGAGTCATCCCTTACAGGGTGCTCCAGAAGTTTTTAATCCAAGCCTTCACATTGTTCTGAACGCTGCCCTACTGCCAGTTGTCAACACTTTTGACTGCATGAGATTTCTGGCGACACCGGACAGATATGCTTTTATCGAAATTTCATGACATTTTAGTTATTCTGAAGCAACATTTTGAAATCTATTCAAATCACGACATGCAGGTCAGATGTAATGTCCGTTTTCTTTTATAAAGCTTGTGCCCGTTTTTCGTACAGCTTTTTTAATGTATGTCCTCCGCTTTGTTGAGGTTAGTGCCGAATAGGCGCTATTAATAGGTACAAATCAATCCGTCCGTGGCATATAATTTAAAAACATTTATTTTGTTGGTTGGGTTAATGTAGCTAGGATGCATAGGTCACAGTTTGAAAGATAGAAGGACAGATAAATAAGAGCAGCATTCTCGTGGCTCGGCATTATCATTCTTAATCTAGATCCCATGATCAGGATGCACCATACGCTTCTTTATTAAGGGTTACTTGCATAGTGAATATCTGCAAGAATCCAGTGGCGAAGCTACATTGAAAGAAATCTAAATGCCCGTCTTTATATTAAACTATATCTCCACCAAGAAAATTTAACCACTATATAAATCAGCATGGTCTGTAGATTATTTTGTAAAGTTATAATTATTTTTAAGTAATTTCATTGCTAGTGAAATCTCTTTTAATGTAGGAGCGCAAAGTTATGAATGTGTGGCGTGAGCGTGTTCGCGAAAGTGACTTGTCACGCTTGCCACCACAGTTTCCACGACGTGTTGAACATGTGCGCCAGTTAGCCTGGTCCATTCGACATGTTAAAGAACGTGAAGAGCGTGTCAAAGATCTCGCAATGGCTGCTCGTGTTGAGAAACAGCGTGTTGCCACAACACCTGAAGCTATGTTGCCACAACTGCCCAGTTTGTCAGACTTGAGACCGTATCCTAACCGTTTGGGACTTGAATACAGGTTGGTGGTTTCTGACTATTTTGACAGAAAATTTCAATTCCCATCCTTTTTAGCAGCTAAACAAGAACAATTTATCGTAATGACGAATGATAATTGATAACGTATCTTTGTTAAGAATACTCTAGCGATAGATATGCGCAATTTCAATATCCCATTTAATGGACATTTTTTAATTGCTAAGACATTTGTGCTATGGTCGTTTAATTCAGATTGAAATTGATTTCTTGTCATAAATGGTATAAAATAATTCTCTATAGTGTGCCTATATCCTTACCACATTCTTAAAATGGCACTTGTTTAAAAGGAGCTTTGTAAAAGAGTTCTTACTACATAATTCACCATCTTAGCTTCAGTTTTTATTGTTGAATTTTCCCTGATCTTAATGCTTTTTATTCTGACTAACGAATAAAAAAATATCACGCTTAAGCGTTTGATCAGTCATTGTAACTTTAGATAATTAATTGGGCTCTGCAAAAATTTGCGTCGTGTGATATTAATAAATGGCGCGGATTTAACTTTATTGAATAGAAAAATGACTTGAATATCATTCGTATCATTTAGATCTGTATATGCTAACGAAATTTCGTTACCACTCTGCTAGTACTACAAAGCTTCTAAACTTTGACGGGATTAAATGGCTTTATCAGTAACAACGAGTACATTTTGAAAAATGTAATTCTTCTTTACGAGATATCTTTGTTATTTCTGCAACAGGCCTTCTACATAGCAAGACTTCACGTCATTTCACAGAAAAAATGGTAATTATTTTTAATTTATAGTTAACTTAACATATCTAACTAGATTTATAAGAGTCAAATTAAATGATTCTCTCTACTTCTTGTGTATAGAAATAATTATATATATATATATATATATGTATATATATATATCTTAGATATAATGTCGATTGCCTTCGAATATTACTGGTATATTTCTAGTTAGGAAGACAAAACACATTAGTAACAAATTTAATAACGGCCATCATTTCGAGACTACTAAACTTCACTTTACAATCTTTCATCTATATACATCCTAGGTTTACATTTGATTATGTGTGTGGCAAAAAAGCTGACTCGTTTATACTTCTATTTCTTGTTTGGGATGATTGGTATGTGTGTATGCGTTTGTGTCTGTGTGTGTTGTTTGTATGTAAAGGTCTTTCTCGCTGTATTGCAAATTGATGTCTGAGATCTGGTCATTCTTGTGTTGATGACTTGAGAGATAACCGACTGTTCTAATTGTTAGCTGTTACGTGTACAAATGTTATTTTCCGAAGTTTGGTCTTTTGTTTCCATTTGTTCCGCAATTTAGTTTTCCACACTTGGTAACAGCGCAGGTGCGGTTTGCAGTGTTGAATGCTAGTATTGTTTCGAAATTTCTGTCACCGTATGTGCAGCTGTTTTTCCTTCATCAGTTTTTTGCCAATCCGATCGAATGTTTGTTGAGTCTGGTCGAGGGTGTGCTTGGTTATGCCTAGATGTTAGTAACTTGTTGAATTTTGTTATTTGGGGCCAGTCATGGGGTAATAAACAACCACCCAGAGCGGTTCATTGATGTCAACTCCAGACTACGGCAGATTCGTACTAGAGAGGATACCGTCAAGCAGGTTTTCCTAAACTTTCCATTTAGAAGCGACGTACCGACCGCAATAATTGCAAGGCGGCTAAATATAACTAAGGAGAATTTTCCAAGTGTTAATTTAATATCACATTTAGCATACAAAGAATCATGAGGTTTGATGCCAAAAATAAATTGCCAATTCTCTCCAAATCATTCAGAGTCGAAAAAATTCTCATATATGTGCGGTAGCTTATATATTGAACGTACGAAGAAGCGATTGATTGACGGAATCCAGCATCCATTACCTCAATAATTGATTTAAAAGGGTTTGGCACCGTCAGGAAAATCAGCTGTTTCTGATCATATATTGGAAACAGGCACCCATTCAGTTTAACCAAACTCAATTCTACATAAGGCAAAATCAGAAAAAAATGATGAAGCCCTATATATAAAACAACAAGTACCTGGCCTAAATATTCAAAGGTTTCATCAACATGATATTCTAGTCGACTGACCACGGATAAAATTCAACAACAATTTACTAGCATCCAGGCAAGACCAATCATCATCATCATCATCATCATCATCATCATCATCATCATGTCCAGCGACACTAAAGTCAAGTGACTAATGTTTCACTGCCATATAATCATAAGGAGTGAAAAAAAGTATATAAGTGAATTTAGACAAATTATTATTGAGATTTACGAGAGAGAGAGAGAGAGAGAGGGGTAGAGAGAGAAGGAATACCTTGCTACTATGAGTAAATTTATCAGGATAACTCACAGAAATGAGGCAAACTAAACCTCTCCACAACACCATTATGGCCAAGTTAGCATTCGGGCAAGGCGACATCAGCAACACAGCTTCCTTGCGGATTTCACCGTATCACGTCATAAACAAACCGAACCTCGCAGCTAACTTTGCCCTACTAAGAAAAGAAAGTTACGAAGATGATTCTACTATACATCTGCAACAAGATCGCCACTGAGCTCGATTCGCTGCCATATCGCTAAGGGTTTCTAACCAAGAACTGTGATGTGCACGAGGACCCCATCCCGACAGACGAGTGGATCCTATACAACCCAATTTGGATGTAAGTGACTTTAATTGTTTCTGCCATGTCAAAATCTGCCCACCTTGTATCTTACGCCAATTTGGTGCTGGCAAGACCAAACACCCCCTCGACCAGACTCAACAAACATTTGTTCAGATTGGCAACAAACTAAAGGGGAAAACAGCTGCACATGCGGTGAAAAAATTTAGAAACAATATGAGCATTCAACACTGCAATCCGTACCTGCGCTCTTGTCAAGTGAAGAAAACAAAATTGCGGAACAACGGGAAACTAAAACCACACTCGGAAAAATAACATTTGTACACGTAACAGCCAACAATGCAAACATTTGGTTAAATCTCAAGACATCAATACAAAAATGATGAGATCTCAGACATCCCTTTGCAATACAGCGAGGAAGACCTTTACATGCAGACACGCACTCACACAAACACAAACGCATACACACTTACTAATCAGCCCAGACAAGAAACAGGGGTAAAACCAAGTGAGCCTTGCTGCGATCCGCATAATCAAATGAAAACCTAGGATATATATAGATGAAAATTGTAAATTTAAGTTTAGTAGTCTCGAAATAAATGGCCATTATCAAGTTTGTTATTGATGTTTTTTCTTTCTAATTAGAAATATATTCATATATAAACTTTCTTTTTCTCGTTTTATTTTTGTTAAATATATTTATTTTTTACTCAAATAATCTGTAGCCCTAAAAATTGCGTTCATCGTGCCAGCGCGTCCAACCTATCCCTCCGTCCATTACTTTTGAATAGTATACAGTATTTTTCTTAAACTTTGAGTTGTATTTCACAGTGCTGTCCTTCTTGTTGTTCATTATGCTGCCTTTTTCTTGTGAGGGACATTTGATAGCACTCGTAGGTCGCTAAAATAAAAAGAGTGGAAAATCTTGTTCCAGCGTCATTTTTAGACAAGCAGCTGATGGTGGGCTTCAAATGAAGGACCAAGTGAGAACCCATAACTTAAGACCAATGATCGGTGCACCTGGAGACGTAAAGGACTCAAGATTTTACCGACCTCCAAGTATATTTATTATTAGTAAGAAAAAAATTAATAACAAAGTAGAAAATGGCCATTAATTTCGAGTGTAAAAAATGTAAAACAATTACCTGATCTTCGTTTTGACTAACACAGATCAGGTAATTTTGATTAATCCAGTTTCGCAATTTTTCATTTTTTAATCATATCCAGATTTTGTGGATTTTAATTTGTTTATCTGGGTGATAAGTTGTCTGACTCGGCTTTCTATTTCTTGTTTGGACTGATTAGGAAACCTATATGAGTATGTATCTGTGTTTATCTCTTTGCATGTAGGTGTTTTTCTCGTATTCTTATAGTTGGTTAACTTTCAGTCTATAACTACAAGAATGAAAATATCAGACTTATCTATACAACTAGAAACACACCTACTCGCAAACAGACCTACGCATATAATAATCAGTCCAATCAAGAAATTGAAGTAAAACAGGTTCAGACTAGTTGCCAATACTATAATTAAATGAAAACCCAGGGTATGTATAAATGAATGATTGTAAAGGGATGATTAGTACTCTCGAAATAAATGACCATTATCTACTTTGCTAATTAGGTATTTTTTTCTTCTAATAATTTATATATATATATATATATATATATATATATATAAATCTAAACTTTCGTTTTCTCGTATTCTTTTAGCTAAATAAATTTATTTTTTGCTTAAATAATCTGTAGCCATAAAATTTGCGTGCATTTTGCCAGCGGGTCCTACCCAACCGCTCGAGAAACTTGTAGCGTGAACCTTAATTATGCATACGAAACACAGCCATCCAGTGTCATGTAAAATATCTAGTGACGTTTTGGTACGTTGTAAATAGTTAGTGTTAAATGTGTGTGATGTAATATTCGCTTGAATACTGTGCTCGGAGTGCAAGCATCGGATGCTAAACTAAACGATCCATTGGTGCTTCAAAGTCAGTTGCTACTCGTGAACTCTGCATAGCGGACTATCTAATGAAAGGAAAAGTAAATCTATATTGCTCATTTGTACTATGGTCTAGTGACCTGGTGATGATTGCCATGTAAAAGTGAAACAAACTTTATCTGCTAGTTCATAGCTATGACTACCTCAGTACAGATAATTATCTGTTTTATACACTATCATCGAATTTTGAATAGGCTTTTAAATTTTTGGCAAACTTCGTTCTGTTTGATTCCTGCACATATCTAGCAGCTCCGTGGATAATTCCAGACGAATGTGAGGGTTCACGGGGCTGAATAATGTTTCATTGGCGTTAATGTGGACCGATTATTCGTCTGACATGAATACCTTGAGTTTGGTATTAAAAGAAAAGGAAAATTCTTGAGTGGATTCTTATCGCTTGAAGGTATTCTATTTTATTTGATTGGCTATTTTCAGCGTACTTTTAACTGCAAATACACACTAACCGAGTTCAGAAAGTAACCATATAATTAAATTTTAAGCTAAATAAATCGAAAATGAACATTATAGCCATTTTGATTTCTTTTCGTCTGAATTTGCTTTACATTACCATTCTACCTGTCACTAAAAGAAATCGACTATCGGAAATCTCTGGCGACATCGGTTAGATTCATTGTTGCAATTAATTTCATACATTGTAGCTTTGCGGCAGCTGACTTTGGCGAGTTTTAAATGCATCTTTGGCTTCGCTCATCCATTTGTCAAAGCCCTAATTCGAAAGTCTTTCTGTGAAGCACGGTCTCGGTTCTCCTTAATGCTTCTAGGAAATGTGGGATGATTTATGATAGTTTTCACTGAATACACAACTTTGTAGATTGCATTGTTCTGGTTTAATATTATGTCACAGTAAACTTATCAGTAAGATGTATTTTAATGAGGCACTAGTCAATAGATAGAATCTACTAGTATGATGTTATTCCATGCAGTTAAGTGATGCTGACTGCCAAGAATGTAGCCTTTATGAAGTCATTAACATTTCCTACATGTAAGACTATCGTAGAATCTCTGGTGAATTATAACAGATCTTTGCTTGCATGCTTCTCCACAACTTACTCATGATAGCGTTAGCTTCATCACGTCGCATCATAAGGAATTGGGGATTTGATTTTTTATGCTGTTCGGAAAAGTACGGTTATGATATCCTAGTTCTCTGTTAACGGTGGTCGTAACAGGTGTAAATTTGATAGACGGAATATATTCCATTTCCCACATAGCTTATTACAGAACATCTGCAAGCCCATCATTGTTTTTTTTTTAATAGTAAATACTTTGTCCGACGATTCGCCAAAAGTCACATGAATGTCTTTTATCAATCGGTGATTAATTTGCTCAATTGTTTACTCATTCGAGACCTACCGTCGTCATTGATGTTTAGCTAAATGCGTTTGTGTGTAGATAATATAGTTACAAATTTTTATTGGTAGCCGATGCTCCGGACAAACCTTTGTTGTCGTGCTTATGTCTTTGTACAACATAAGGCTATTATGGAATTAAATAGTTTGAAACAGAATGGCTTATTATTTGTCTTTTAGAGGGCACAAAGGTCGTGTAACCTCGCTAAGCGTGTCTCCTTGCGGTCAATGGTTGGCAAGTATTTCACCAGCTGATGGTCAGTTGCGAATTTGGGAGATAGCCACCAACTACTGTTTCCGCTGCTACCAATTAGTTACGCCAATGAACAAGGTAAATTTGTTGCGAATAATTTGTGCACAAAATATTATTAGAACCTATGAATACCTCTAAAACAACGGACATTTTTCGTGTGTGCCAATTTATGTGAGTGCATGTCTTATGATAATTTACTTATAAGCGAGTTAAAGGAACTTATGTTTGATGGTCTATAATTAGGATAGGAGTTTCGACGTGTATGATCTTTTTAACTAAATAAAGTTCGCCATGCTCCCTCTGTGTTCTCCATACATGATTGGAATTCTAATGCAGTTAATAATTTTTTGCTCTGAAATTTAAAAAAAAATTAATCTCTATAAGTAGTGTCACTTATTCCGGAAAGTTTATCGTAAAGTTGATGGCGCTTATGCATAAAATATCGTATGCGTTTCTCTGGTTTTCCTGAGAGCATTACAATTAGTATATTTTTAGGTAAATTGTCATTCACTAGACGGGAGTATATTTATTATGAATAAACGGCCAATTCATTTCATGTATACTTGACAAAACATCCAATTCTTCCGTTATGATTGTCGTTCTAATTTGATTCGAGGAAAAAGGATTATTCTAATTTTATTTTTATTTATTTGCAGCAGTCTTGTGAGCGTTTTTTGTTAATTAATTTTTTACCTTTGAATGTTTTCGTATTCATGTATGTATGTATGTATGTATGTATGTATGTATGTATGTATGTATGTATGTATGTATGTATGTATGTATGTATGTATGTATGTATGTGTGTATGTATGTATGTATGTATGTATGTATGTATGTATGTATGTATGTATGTATGTATGTATGTATGTATGTATGTATGTATGTATGTATGTGTGTATGTATGTATGTATGTATGTATGTATGTATGTATGTATGTATGTATGTATGTATGTATGTATGTATGTGTGTATGTATGTGTGTATGTATGTATGTATTTATGTATGTATGTATGTATGTATGCATGAATGTATGTATGTATGTATGTATGTATGTATGGATGGATGGATGGATGTATGTATGTATGTATGTATTTATGTATATATATATATATATATATATATATATATATATATGTATGCATGCATGTGTATATGTATGCATTTATGTATGAATGTGTGTGTATCCTAAAATATACATACTTTTACGGTAGAAGCCATAGAAATTCATGGCCCGTAGCCATAAAAATTCCGGCCTGATGACAGGTGGGCACAAGCCAGTTATCCCGGGAATGGTAGCATGAACCCTGCCGGGTCAAAGAGGAACACAGCTATCATCTTGTTTCATGTGAAGCCTCGAGTTTGGTGTAACTGCACAGTAACTTTCATTGTTAAATGTGGAGTGACGGAATGGGAGCAGACGTGCCAGACGCGAAGGGTAAGTTTTGGCTGCTGAAGGAATCTTGGCAGATAATTATCATCAGCCATGGTCGGCAGACTATCAAAAAGAAGGAAAACTTTGAATACAACCCATCCTTATTAAGAACGGGCGACCTAGTGTTCTTTTATAGTCCATATATTACCATGAACAATACGAATTACAATGATTACATACTGCATCAGCCGTCGTGCAGTATAAAAATGTTCGCCTTATCTGCTGATCCGTGCAGGGTGGATAAGCGAAATCGAGCTACTGCAGGCAACTTTATCTCCGATTCTGCCTCATTTCCTTCCATATCCTCTACTCAATCTAACAATATCGCTCTTTTAGATACTATAAATATGGTTGGTATTGACCACTGACCCCAATATCGGGTCGCCAAATATCTAAAATAGTTTTAGTAGACTATCATTCATTAAACATTAGTTAGGTTTTAACATAGGCACATTTATTGTGCGAATATTAAAACAAATTGGACAACAAGAGGCTCTTGCATGTACCTTGGATAAATTAGAAATCGATGTGCTGTGTATCTGAAACACGAATACAGGATCCTACGTGCTTTTGCAGAACTGGTTGCACAATATCTATTTTTGTTTATGACGTTATACATTTAAAGCCGCAAGGAAGCCATATTGCTGATGTTGCATTTCCCTAATGTTGACTCGGCTATAATGGAATTGTGTAGAGGTTTAGTTTGCCTCACTTCTGTTAATTATTTTGATAAATATACTCATAGTAACTAGGTTCTCCTTCTCTTCCTCATAAATCTCACAGATAATGTGTCCAAAATATTATTTTTGTCGTATATATATATATATACTTTCTGTCGTTTATATGACAGTGAAATATTAGTACCTTTTGGCTTTTATAATGCTGTGCATGATTATGATGATGATGATGATGATGATGTGGGTATATATGCATGCATGTATGAATGTATCTATTTACGTAAGTACGTATGTATGCATGTGTGTCTGTACGTATATATCCATACTTGTATTCATGTATGTATGTATGTTTGTATATACTTATGTATGTATTTATGTGTGCATGCATGTATGTATGAATTTATATATATATATATATTTATATATATATATATGTATATATATATATATAGTGTGTGTGTATTTGTGTATGTACGCGTTTTTTATGTTCATTTTATCCTCACTGTTAAATGAGTATGTTCTCACCAGAATTTTAATATTTTGTCAATTACATGTAGGGATTTTTTTATCCGTGTGCTATCAGAATTCATATTTTTTATGATTTATATTGGGAATCTATGACAACAAGGCAGGGCACTTAGCAGATTGATTGTTCATCTAGTTGTTGAGTTTTCGCGATGTTAATTATGGTAATTATCTATTGTGTTACTGCTTCTTCGTAACTTTGTTTCTAGTTTTTTTTGCGTATTTGTTGATGTTGGTTGTATGGAATATCTAAATTGCTTTTTTGGGTGTTGTGTATAGATATAACCTATCTATCATGTAGCTTATTCATATGTTATAAACGGATGATCATTACTAATTTAACTATTATATATCAGAATCCGTATTATATCCTTTGATTTTCGATATCCGTTTAGTGGACACTCATGTATGTCCATTTATGTTACTATGCGTACTGCATTTTATTGAACTTTATTGCTACAACAACAAAACTATGAATTTTATCGCTATTTCCTTCGATTGATTTTTTCCACACATGTTAATTTTCTTGATTTTTCGTTCTCTTTCATAGAATTCCATAGAAGAGGGTGAAGTCGTACCCGAGAAAAAAGCAAAAACCGATCCATCAGTACAAGTCGAACCCTTAGATGGTGATGAAGTTGAGGAGAGATGGGCATACCATAGACCGACTTCTCTAGTTGAATGGAATCCAAATCGAGATATCCACATTATTGCCGCAGCTATGTATGTTTACATGGTGTCTATTCAGTCTTCTGAATTTAATTTTTGTCCTGTTTATTCATTAGATAAACGAAGCAAGTACATATTATATTTAGTCTTTATAAAGCTTTTAACTAAACAAAATTACGCTATAGAACTCTGTTATCAAATTTATTTTCGACTTTGTCGTGACTTCTTTAAATGCATAATGATTTCAATAAGATTGATCTATTTAGAGAGGTCAATATCACTTTGTTTATTCCTTTTATTGGTAATCGGCTATTAGGTTGGGAGGGTCGTTATTATAGAAGTATTTTTTACAGAAATTGTTTCTTCGCCAAGGGTTGTTAGTCCGACAGCTGGGAAGCTATAGCCAGAAACACCTGTACGTATCAAATTAAAACTCACTAGTTTTTAGTCAGTAGAGATATCAAATACTCTTGTAAAGCTGTTGGTTCAAAAAACTAGTAAAATAAATTTCAACTTTTACCTTGTGTTTTTCATTCCAACCTCACTTACATTCTCAATTAGTAACTAGGTAGAAACTGTTAGCTATCCTTTATAAGCTAATATTTATGAGGACAAATTATTTTAAATTCAGGCATTTGGGAGATTATCTAAATTAGAATTCTTTTTGAATGTGAGGTTTCATTAAATTTATCAAACTATTACCACAGATAAAGGTAAATAAAGGAATTTTGCCGGATAAAATGTCTATTTGTTTATTTTTCTGAGTATTTTCAATAAAGATATTTACATATTTCCTAAAAATGAAACGGAAAATTGAAATTGGATAGAGTGGAATGGAGAAACCAAATAATTTGCATGCGTCACCTCCCATTCGGACAATGCTCGAACGAGATTTTTCTGTTTGCACAAATCCGGTTGCGATTTATTATTCCGAAGCAATTTTGTTCATGTGCTGGCTATTTATGGAACACTGCTGGCCGTCTGGTTGCTCGTCTGTCTGATTATGCTATTCGGCTTAATTGAGAAGATTTTCAGCATTTTGATTTGTTTTCTTCATGCAAACTTTAAAGAAGTTACGTTAGTAGGCTTAAAATTATTAAATAACATGTTAAGTCAAGTTGTATGTATTTATTTTAGTGGCAGACAGCTGTTCCTTATCAACCCATGCCTCACGGATTCAGTAAAATGTAAACGTACTGACAGTCTTGTGCAGAGTTGGTGGGAAAAGCACAAGGAAAATGCGGCAAATGAACAGGTCAGTTAATTAAACGTGATATATACTTATTCTAGTTTAAAGCTATTTTCGTAGGTTTCCTAATTTGTGTATTATTTAACTGCACAATGAATTTGAATCATGCCAATTAGTAAGATGTTTGATGATGGTCTTAGGTTGTGTGGTGTCATTTTTTTGTTCAACAGCCTTTAGACAAAAAGTAATTTTGGCTTAGAATCAAATCGATCAATACCTTTTTTCTTCATTTTATCCTTCCGTAATATTTGTCAATTTCAAGGTTGGGTAATGAACTGCATAATTCCATTCATTCACAATGAACTCCTAAGGGTTTATTTCAAATCTAATAAACCTTCTATCAGTTATTCTCTTTTCTCGTTCATTAACCATTTACCTAATTAAATAACTTTTTTTAGATGTTGCATTTTACCCCCGTTTTTTGTTCTACCGGACTTTGCATTTCAGCTTAAAGTCAATGATCAGATTTCTAATTGGAAACTAGAAAATCCGAAAATATCTATGGCGAATATGAAGAAGAAATTTAGAAATGGCTATATGTTCGGTCGAGGTGGAGGTCTACCATCGAAGCGCTGCATAAAAGATTCACTTCTAATTGAAGGCGAGTATCGGGTTTTGATCGAGGTAGCCGAGGTAAGTATCAGATTGGCCACAAACAAAATGTATGTTTTTTACTGCTTTATTCTTAAAACTCTTTATAATTATACGCAAATATTTTTTAAACGCAGTCGAAAATGTGGAATTTTTGTACGTGCTCATCTTGACAGCAATTTCTGGTTCTTTATGCACGTTTTCACCGCTGCTTGCTTTTATTATTTATTGGGCTATACAAGTTGAGCTTCTTTGCCGCTAGTGATGAACACCTCATCCGGTCAATGGAGAGAGGTTAGACTAATAGTATTAACCTTCCGGCTCCAAACAGCCATTAAATTTACTGAGAAAAATTTGTTTTGATATATTCTTTATAAGAAATTTTTGTTTGCGTAGTGCTAACATCATTCAAGCTGATACCACAATTGACGGTTGCGGGACAATTGATAGCACTCTTAGGTCGGTAAAATATTGATTCCTTTAAATTTCATGGTCCACAGTTTGATTTTTATTGATAAATGTCTTCTCACTGGTCCCGTGACTCTGAAGCCGTGCTGCTTATACGGAAATGATGGCGAATTAATTTTGGGACTTCATTTCCAGTTTAAAACTATACTCACAGAAAAAACAACTTGTGGCTAATGTGATATCCTCATTCAAGACAGATCTATTTATATTTTTTAATTCCTAAAGTTTTTTTCTTGTCCGCCACGATATCCTGCCTTAATAACTATTCTCTTATATTCACATGTATATCCGAGACTAACCCCCTCCCCCCGACACACAAACCTATACACGAATATATGTTTAATCTAATCTTAATTGACATAATGACTTATTTACCACACGTTTTTTCTGCGAGTTTGGTGTAAACCCTGAGGATGGGACTGGAAATGAAGTTTCGAAAATTCGTAAAAAATCGGCTTACTGGAGTAATGTCCATTCGACAAATGTTAACACCTTGCTGCAGATGCCTTTGACAGATTATTGAGGCCACACTTAATTCGAGCGTATAAATCATAATATACCTCATCACTATTTTCTTGTCAAGTTTTCTTATAGAATTTTCTTTTTCCATTGATATATTGATGATTAAGTATTTTATCTACAACAGACTGGACACTTGTTTAAACAAATGTAATCATTCGTTTTGGTCTGTGTCACTACCACCTGGGTGCCAGGAGGCATTAATCAAGGGTGACAAATTTTATCCGGTCGATTTTAGGTGTTCTATCACCGTTATTCAATGTCGTCGGCATTTAGTTGATTATTATCTATGAAGGCTGTTTTCATATCCTGCTCTTCAGGCTTTCGAAGAAACTTCGATAGTTGGCTAGGTTCAAATAGTTAAATCAACATTGTCATGTTCCGTTACTATTTTTGAGATCACATCGCACCATGCTGTTCTAAAACCCACCGTGCTGAAGATCTATTTCTTTACGGTCTTCAAATCAAGTATACTGTCAGTTCTTTGTGAGTTGGAAACTAAGTGACGTTAAAATATATATAGATCGATGTATTCGCTTGATTTATTTTAGGTCATTGGCAGCTGTCTGTCAGGTAGCATTAATTAAGAGTAAGTATTTTTGGTGAGCTTTTCAATTCATCCACTCTTAAATGTTGATATACTAATATTCTGAGTTAAATTTTGTGGCTTGTTTTTATTCTCGCCAGTATTATAATAAGCTTCTCTTATTAAATAAATGGTCTATTTTATCCTGGAAGCAGATCAAATATTAAGTTGCAGTGACCGATATCTGCTGTAATGTGTCTGGATTATGAAATCCATGACAGTCTTGGAGGAACGCAACGTATTTATTCTTTCGTAGTAGTGGTGTAGAATTGTCGTCAAATAGCCACACTATACCAGTAATCTAGAAAGTCGAACTTTTTATTTGCTCTTTAAAGATAAAGTTAATTCGAGCCTACATATCTCGTAGCAAAAATAGTGACTTTGTTTAATGAAATGACTTGTTGAATCAAATTTAGTGAGAAAATTTTATTCGATTTTTTGAGAAAATTTGTATTTATCTCAATGGTCCATTCACAAAATGCGTGCTGGTTTATACTAAGAAATACAGCTATGCATTGTCATGGGAAACTTTAAATGCTCTATTTAACCTTATCAGGCTGTTAGCTAAATAAATTTTGCGAGCTTGAAGTACACACCACTCCCGTGGTATTGAAACAGTTGTCGAACAACATAGCAAAATTACCGCCAGTCGCAACGCACTGATGCGTTTTGACCTTCCATGATCATCATAAGAGTACGACGGCAAACTGACTAGCGAGGAGCAACAATGCGATTTGAGTATGTAAACAGTGTTGGACTGCTCGTTTGTAGGGAGCGTACTAATTACATTTATGTTTAGCATGCGTTCGGTATACAAAGAATAATTAGTTGTGTATTACGCATCCGTCAGTCATGTATGACGACTGGTTAAATACAACTGGATTGGTGTTTACTTCAAACTCGCAAACTTGATTTAAGTGTGTTATCACCACCCACACAATCAATGATTGGTCAATTATCTGACAGTAGTTTTACAGTTGCTCTTTACGTTTAGTTCGGGTTTTGGTTGTTATGTCGTGTCTTGTAAAATTAAAGTTGTTTTCTTGTACATTTAGTCATGCTTCGGTATAATGGTTGCACATATATTAAAAATATTCGCACAAAAATGAAGATCAATATACAATGAAATTCAATTGATCGAAAAAATTTTCCATTTAACAAATCTTGACCAAACCAGGTAGATTGGAGTCTATTGTGGACGAATTATTTCAAATAATGCCCTGCTACTAAAATGGTACAGTTAATCTTCTCTTGAGTTTTAATTAGGATACTTCAATCGATTTTCGTGATAGCTGCTTTCTTTTGGCGTCTGGATTATATTATACCCTAAAAAAGTATAATTTAATTAGAGTGCGACGTCAAGCTTAAAACAGAACTTCATCCTCTTATTCGTAAGCAAGATGGACTGGTGCTTTTATTAGTCCTCGACCAGTCAATTTAGAGATTTAATTATTTATCACATGGCCTTAGATTTGTTTAGCAATCTTTGCTCACGACTGATCTCTATTTTCCACTTTACACATGAGCGTAAATTATTTGTTATGCGCCATTAAGGCATCATTATTTATAATAATTTTAGTGATGAATATGTTTCATGATGGTGGTATTGATGGCGGTTATGATGACTATGATTATGATAATGGTTAATGCGGAAGATATTTTCTTGCTTTTGATCACCATTGATTATGATTCTAAATAATATGTACCTCTTTTTCATCTATTTTTGTTATTCTTGCTTTGTTATTGTCCAATCATTCTCCTCGTCTGTGTGAAACTTAGCCAATAGTAAGTTTGAGTTGGCACAGTCGTGGAGGATATTTGCTTACACTAAGTCGACCGATTGAAACAAGCCGCCTTGTCTCCAGGCTGGTACGCCGCAGAGTCATTCTACACAGATTAGCTGGTATGGAGTCACAATCACCATTTGGTGAGACGTCAATTGGCAGCAGCGGTCACGCTGAGGATTGGAGATCTGCTGCGTTCTCTAATCCAGGAACTAGTGAAGATTCCAGCTCCGTGCGGCCACATTTATTTGTGGCAAGCAGTAAGCAGATCCGACTATTTGATTTGGCAGCACAAAAACAACTAAAATGTCTCAAATTGGACAGCACTTCGGACTCCATTAGCTGTTTTGCTGTACACAAATCAGGTAATACGTTTAAGTGGTGCTTTGGATGTGCCTTATCATTATATGAAATCCCATCAATTCAAACCAGCAGGCATGTTTATGAGCCGTGATACCATATAAGAAAATTTACTGATAAGTTAACCATTACGTCGCAATGGACATAACATTTGTGCATGCTATATTGAGTATTTGTTCAGTTTTAGTTTTTAATTTCTAGCTCCTATTCGTTTTGTATTAAGCATTTCAGATGACCGGTAGTAAAAAACGTTTTTACTCATTAATTGTCAGGCTGTTAGTATGCAGAACTGAATCTCTACTGACTATGTACACGTGGTTAGTACGCATCATTGGTTTTTCATTTATTGGCACATAAATGATCTAATATTCCAACTTTCAAGTTTTCTCAATTTCTCTTAAATTGAAACGACTCGAAATTATCTCTAGCTTAAATAATTCTAAATTTATGTAAAAATTTTCTTTTCGAACCTGAATGCTTGTTGTAATTGTCTACAAAATTATCATCCACTGGAGTTGGATTCCTGCAAATGATCTGCCGTGGTTTACCAAGGCGAATAATAACATGCTACCTTTTTTGCAAATGCTTGTCTGTTCTTGCCTCTTTCAACATCATTTTTCATATTTAGGTTTGAATTATGTTAGCAGTAAGTTGAACATTTCTCGGTGAGTCTTTCGGTGGACGCTAGAAAATCTGTAGTTTTTGCCCGGTGTGTTTTCAAATTTCCTAAATTCAAACTCACACTTGGGCTCAGTTTCCCATTTTTAGTTTGCGAAAAACTTATACATCGAATGACATGCAGTTTTTGTGTGTGATTTTGGTTCGTGTGTTTTTGTACATTATGAATAAATTTTAGAACGCTTTGTTTTCGAAATGTCTACTTAAAGAGATTACGAAGAAGATTGCTTATGCAATGTCTCATCCGCCGTATTTTACCTAAATAAGAAAACAAATGTCCCTGAACTATGACATCCGTCAATTACAATATCTGTTACCATACCATTTTAAATTTTCGTTAAACTAATAAACAGTCAAACTGTAAATTTTATCATTAAACGAACATTGGTTGAGCGGGCGGTGATAATTATTATAATCAAGGTCGCAATCTTGATATAAGCACCTGATCCATTAATTACTTACATATGTCTGTCCGCGGCAAATTCCTGTCAGTACATGATGAGTTCTCAATAAGGACGAAACCGGTCTACTGGATGAATCGCCTTTTCTATATTATACAATTCTTAGTTTATACTGACATATGTAAGTAATTAATGGGTCAGGTGCTTATATCAAGATCGCAACCTATTAAATTTTATCATCACTAACATCTATTTTTTAATCTTTCTTTTTGATCTAGGTACTCATGTGGCAGTCGGTAGTGGAGACAGTCGATTTAATTGGTATGACATTGAATTAGGCAGCGCACCATTTAAACGATTCCGGTATGTTGCTATTCAACTATTTCCATTTTATTTTACATTCTCTTGATTTCTCACTCTTATAAGAATTTGTAAAATATATTGAATATTATTTTTTTAAATTTACGCTGCCGTTTTCTTGTACGGGACAATTAATAGCACTCGTAGGTCGGTAAAATTTTGAATCCTTTACATTTCCTGGTGCACCGATTTTTGGCCTTGATTGATGGGTTCTCACTTGTTTTGTTTGAACTTTGGTCGTGTTAAATTTTCACGCTTGGCTATAGAGATCTCCGGCGTGAGGACGGACACAGTTAAATGATGGCGTTCCTTCTGAAATTGTTCAACTCTTAGCTTATTACGATGATATATCTGCCTGTGTTTGAATTTTGTAGGTATTTTTAAGTTCTCTGCGCCTAGCTGCAACATTCAATAAAAAATGAGTTATTTCCCCATTGTTCCATTATGTTGTCAATGGAGTTGTTGTTGAGATCTCTGACATTCCCTGAAGTATATATATCGGTGGTAGGCTTACTATCTCTAATGTACTAATGATGATGTTTTTTTAGAAGAAAGGGAATGGAAATTTCGAGAAACTATCGACTTTACTCATTAAAAATTATCCATACGGCGAATTTGATCCCAAGCTGATCATAGTTCTTAGAAGCACATTACTACCAATCGTCACCGTATTTGTCTGCTTTGGGTCTAATAAGGCACCAAACGGGTCATCTTATCCCATTATTACTATATTGATAAGCTTGACAGCAGTTGAATGGAATTGCCTGATCATTTCTGTAAACAATAAATGCATTATATTCAATTCTGGTTTGCCGTTTTGTAACCGGGAGCGGGAGGGGGAGGGGGTGGGGTGAGATAATATAGCTGACAACACATTGTCAACGTGTTAAATCGCTGTATTTATTGTTTTCCTAATGTCATTTGACCACTAACGAGCAATAATTGTATACCTCATAAATAGTAGCATAAATCTGGATGCATTAACTGTGATACAACCATCACCACGTTCCATATAAAGCCTCGAATTCAGTTTAACTACCTCGTAATACTTAGTGATAAATGGCTTGTGATGAAATGAGGGCCCGTGCGCCAAACGCGAAGGGAAAGCTTCGGTTGATTTAGGAAATTTTGGTCACTAGCGCCTTGATTGGATGGTTACCTGAGAAAATAAAACTCTGAATACAAACAATTTGCAGTAGGAATAGGCGATCTAGTAGTATTAATTAGCCAATGTATAACCGTGAACAATACAAACTATAGTGAAATTATACTGCATCGGTTTGGACGCAGGATCAAAATGTGCTCCTTATATGCTGAGTTGTGCTGGGTGCATAAGCCAAATACGGTAACGGAAAACCATCATTTATAGTTATGTATATATTTTTACTCTTATCTCTTATCGTTTGCTCAATAGCACTCTTTGTACGCTATGAATATGTGGCTGTTGGCCAAATGTCATTCAAATTTCGCATTACAAAACATCAGGAATAGTAAACTATCATTCTCTTAACCTGGGTTAGGTTTCGACTTCAGCACATTTAGTATACGAATATTGAAAGAACCTGGACAACAAGTAACAATGACACGTAAGTTGAATAACTCAGAAATCGATATATATATATATATATATATATATATATATATATATATATATATATATATATATATATATATGCGTATCTGTAATAAGAATGCAGGATCCTACGGGCATTACAGAACTGGGCGCACATTCCGTTATTGGCTTTGTATCTCTCTATCCGCGGAGCTTTATTAAGCCGAACAACCAAGATTTAACAATAATTGATTGCGCGGAAGGTGGTAACAATTCTTCAAATCAAGTTTGCGAGCTTGAAGTAAACACCGATCCCATTTTATTTAACCAGTCGTCGAACAACATAACAAAACTACCGCCAGCCGCAACGCACTACGCGTTTCGACCTTCCATGATCGTCATCAAAGTACGACGGCGATAGCCAGTTTGCCGTCGTACTCTGATGATCATGGAAGGTCGAAACGCGTCAGTGCGTTGCGGCTGACGGTAGTTTTGTTGTGTCGTTCGACGACTGGTAAAATACAGTGGGATTGGTATTTACTTAAAGCTCGCAAACTTGATTTAAAGAAAAGAACCAGGAATTAATGTTGTTCTTAGCTCACGAGCTAAAACTTTGCGCGACACGCTCAATGTCGTCTTCTAAATCCAATTCCAGAAATTTGAACTAAGTGTGGGCGTTGATCAGATCCGCTATGCACGTTGTAGATACCACCGTATGCGGTACTGTAGGCTTGCGTAGAAGCAGTCAAATTCCTGCTAATACGTCTTATATTTATACTCTTAGAGCTATGAGGTACCAACAGTAACACAGTCTCAAAATAGATCTGGTATCCTTGTTGACTAGAAAGGCCGAACGGATGTAAGAAGCGTTTGTTCCAAACTATTCTCACAACTGTTCCGATAAAACTAAAGGTTAGCGAAAAAATAAATGAATGATGCAGTAATCTGATAACTGATCAAATATAGTCTTGATAGCTGGGCTGAAAACTTCATAGATAATTTTCTTAGACACATTCACTTGTCCTGATCTCTGAATGTTTGTATGTGTAGTATGCCAATTGCGAACAGATGTCAGAGTTAGAAATACGGAATGAAGTATCGTTTCTTAAACATTGGTAAGCTACAGGCCCTGGTGGTCTTCTTTCGATCTTATTTCAGTATGATGGCTACGTAATTTGTATTACTTTGTGTACTATATGTGAAATGACGAGAATGTGTCGGTTAATTGAAGCGAGTCGACTATCATTCCTTTATTTAACAATATAAATCGGAATTCATGCGATAAGTATCGTGACATAAGCTTGACTCAAGTCGTATCTAGGTGACTTGCTATTTTCTTACGCTATTTCTGACTTTTATGTGAATGACATACTGAAGATGAACCAGCCGAATTCCGGCCAATACGATGTTATATAAATAATATTTTGACCTTAACGCGAGTGCTTAAACAGCAGCATGTGGATAACGTTCCCACAATAGCTGTTCATTTAGATTTTAACAGTGCATCTTGTACAATTCGCCCGTAATGCTTTATCCGATATTCTGCCGAACAGCCCTCTCTATACAAGCTAGAATCTCAAATTGCTTACAGGAAAGCTTAATTACTACCGTTGTTGTCAATCTCGAATTCCCGCTTTGCACTATTACGCTTCATATAATAATATGCCTTCCATACGTTCAAGATATAGATGTCGAATTTTCCCCTGTGATAAATTATTTGATTTTCGCTATTTATAAGGTACTATTATTATTCGACAAACGAGATACCTCCTAGGCCACATTAAATAGATTAGCAGTTGTCATTCCGTCTTACGTTATGAAATTCGCGATATCTACATGTAAGTTACTTCTAAGGGGTCGCCCGTCACTCATTAAAATTTTACAGCTTTAGGGTGAGGATTTGGACGTAATTGACAGGTTTACATACAATATTGATCAATAATTTTGAATCTGAGTACATTTATTTGACATTTCGGTAACTTGATTTCATCACACCTTACTCTCGCCAACCAGGAAACTGTATTATTGAGCAGCATTTGCTGGAATCCAATGGAAAACAGTCGAGTAGAGTATTTTGGAGTATTTTCCTATTCGTTTTGTCTATTCTGGTATTATTTGAGAGGCCCAGATTAACATCTATGTATGAAACTATTATGTACTCTAATGAAAAGTTATCTACAGTGCAAAATATATGAACTAAATGATACGGATTATGCTATGTAAATTGAAAAGAATTACCTATGATGCTGTTGCACACTGAATGTTGTTTTTCTTGCATCTATCGCCACGTATATTGCCGGGCACGGTTTAAGTAATTTAATTCCTTACCATTCAGCTGATCTAGTCGTTAAAGTCGGTCACTATTTGTCAAACATCACTAATTTTAGTCCCATTTACGGTACTGGTTACTATTTTTATGGTTCCGAATTAGAAATAATCTCGTGCTTAACGGATAGTTTGATTAACATTATAAGTCTGAATTGATCCGTAAGGTCAGATTAATTCACTTGTTACGTTGAAATAAAACTTCGGTTTAGAAATTTTGATATATTTGTTTTTATAATTAGGAATAAAATATTGTTTTATTTCCTTCTAGTTAGACTTCATCGCTACTCGAACTAACAATTCTTTTAAACGAACATTGGTTGCGCGGGGGGTGATAATAATTATTAAAATCAAGGTTGCGGTCTCGATATAAACACCTGACCCATTAATTACCTACATATGTCAGTATAAACTAAGAATTGTATAGTGTAGAAAAGGCAATTCCTCCAGTAGACCGGTTTCGTCTTTATGGGGAACTCATCATGTACTGGCCAGAATTTGCCGCGGACTCAGCATCAAGTCCACTAAAGTTATTTTGTGCTTATACATTTTGTCGTAATAATCTATCAGTTGATTTAAACGAACATTGGTTGCGCGGGTGGTGATAACAATTATTATAATCAAGGTTGCGGTCTTGATATAAACACCTAACCCATTAATTACTTACATATGTCAGTATTAACTAAGAATTGTATAGTGTATAAAAGGAAATTCCTCCAGTAGACCGGTTTCGTCCTTATTGGGAACTCATCAAGTCCTGTCCGCGGCAATAAGGACGAAACCGGTCTACTGGATGAATTGCCTTTTCTACACTATACAATTCTTAGTTTACACTGACATATGTAAGTAATTAATGAATCAGGTGTTTATATCAAGACCGAAACTTTGATTATAATAATAACAATTCTTTTGTTTCAAAATTTCGCCTAAACGACATTATTTTTTCTCATCTTCATTGCTGTTCCTACTCGAATTTATACTACCGTTAAAGCTAGCAATGGCGGCAGGTGTTCGAGTATTTTGAAATGTTTGCAAAAGTTTATCCAATTTAGTAGGTACCGAGTATTAGAAAATGTTCAATGCGATATATTTATAAATCTATATTGTATTATTATTTTTCAGCATTGCGAGGCTGTTTATCTTAAAATCCATAGTTCAATCAACGAGCTAATGCAATTGAAATTAAATCAAATGCATGAAGAGATGTGCAATCATGATTATTTTGGTCTACGCTTTTGTCTTTTTTCCAAGTTTTGTATTTCGTTTAATTTTGTTCACTTTTACACGTGTAATCTGCCATGTTTTAGCATCAATCACGGATCTGTCCATCAAATTGCTATGCATCCTCAAAGGCCTCTTGTTGCAACTGCAATGGAAGACGGTCATGTTTTAATTATTCACAGCACTGTATCTAGGTGAGTTTAATAGTTTTTGGCGTTAATTAATGACTCTCTCACTGTTTGTTTATCGCCTGGTCTTCTTCATTCGTAAACCTATATTTGGATGCATCTAATGCATTAAAATTGGATGATAAGGACCAGTTCGTCTATCTGGTCGGGTTGCAAGTTCAAAACATAATTATGTGTGGTAAACTTTGCGCGGTATGGGGCTAATTCGTGTTCGGTAACGATCTTGCTGCAGATTTTTAATAGGATGGTCTTAATTGCATTGTTTGATTTTCCTGCTTGGTATTGTCTTGTTTATAGGTTGATACAAATATAATTTTCTTTCCTGGAAATTGTCGTGCCCTATGTCACGTTTTGTTTGTGCTGTCTGGGTATAATATTCCTTATGCCAAATCCACATCTCCAATTATAATTATTATTTGCTGTCTATGAGGATGATTTTTCTGTTTGTACTGTGTATGCATGTTTGCATGTATGTATGTATGTATGTATGTATGTATGTATGTATGTATGTATGTATGTATGTATGTATGTATGTATGTATGTATGTATGTATGTATGTATGTATGCATGCATGTATGTATGTATGTATGTATGTATGTATGTATGTATGTATGTATGTATGTATGTATGTATGTATGTATGTATGTATACATGTATGTATGTATGTATGCATGTATGTATGTATGTATGTATGCATGTATGTATGTATGTATGTATGTATGTATGCATGCATGTTTAGATGTATGAATATATGTATTAATGCATGTTTTGAAGTGTGTACGTATGTATGGGTTCATGAACTGATGCAGGTGTACACATTCGTATAGGAGATTGTATCGTCATATTTTCCCACGTTCGTCACTCAAATATATAGTGGTTAAAAGGCGTAATACCGGCTCCTATGGATGAGTCGTCTGTAAGCACAATACTAATGTGCACGAGATTATGTTTTCCGTTCATGCTGTCTGGTTTATCCTTCTGGTCACAACTAAACTAATTTGTTACTAGGTGTGCAACTCATGATACATAATTAAATAATTTAAAGAATTGTTTCCAAGCTTGAGATAAACTCCAGTTCAATTTCTTTCAGCCAGTCGCACAACATAGCGACACGTCTGTCTGTCACGCGTTCGGAAGTGTTTCGATCTTTTATGATCATCATCCAAATGCGATGAAAAATTAATTAATGTGGATCAAACCGTCGTGCATATATAAAGTGTGGAATATCAGAAGACGGTTTACGCCCATAATCTCGCAAACATTGTGCTTCCCTGGAAAAGTATGTGAGAATCGCCTCTCCGATTGACTATACCTTATACATAGACTGCAATAAAATAACACTAAAAACTGGATTTTAATATCCATTAATATGAGAGTATGTAAAACTGAACGATTTTCGAAGAGGTAAATCTAGCCTAGATGGTGAGACCCATCTTTACGTCATTCATGAACAAGGCCTTCTAGACCTGTATACAACCCATAAAATAGGCCAAGTCAACTTCAAGGCAAGTCGAAATCATAAATACGGATTCATTGCGGTTTTCATTCCAGATAGTTATGCTCTACAAGATGATCGGACTAAAGTAGTGAAAGGGCCAGCACTTGCGATGGGGCGTTTTGTGTTTGTCCATCGATGAGCCCCTATCGACGGATATATAAATGTCTAAGTACGTTAGCATAGATTATTCACAGTTAATACACTATGTGAGATAAGTTTCTTGGTAAAGAAGCGCTGGATGTATGTAAACGTCTAGGGTATTCGAATTTGTAGGCCTAAGTCCCAATAACATATACTACTACAAGTACTGACACATAGTAAGATACTCGTATTTTACATAGATGACGATGGTTGGAGAAGTCTACTCCAGCTTTTTTGTTTTTCATATTCAAATCGTCATTCATATTGTCTGAATGATTGATACGGCTATCAAGATATAGGCTGAACGCTGTGCTACTACATATTACCAACTAATTGCTCTATCTGGCCTCATCAGTTGAATTTGACCATACTTGTAGACGTTCTCGCGTTTCTGTTCCTGCCTTTGGCGAATTAAACCATTTTAATCGCTCTTTTCATTAAAAAAGGTTATAATCTTCAGATCAAATTTATTGTTTTATGAAAAATTTGAGTCTTGGTTTTATGATTGTATGCAGGCTGTAATAAGCAACAAAAATTAGTATCCGATCAACTTTATATATCCCTTCATTGATGTGACCTCACTGTCGAATCTAGTTAAGAAGCACTATTTGCTAAGAAGATTTTTTGAATTGTTTTTGCGGTGTGCTAGCTTCATATATTCCAATGCCGCGTTTTGCGTACGCGGGTAATAGCTGTGCACGAGCAGTTACACAAAGATCCGATTGATCACAATTTCCAATTTTGTTTTGTCTTTGATCGGGTTGACTTCTTATTCGTTCAACTGGAAATGCTGTTCTATCACATCTTGGTTTACTGGCGACGTTTGGGTGCCTACTTTCCAGCACCGTCCTCAGGCAACTATACACAGTACTGTAATCACAATAGCAGATTTAAGCAAATGTGGTTACCACAAAACCGGTCTACTGGAGGAATTGCCTTTTATACACAATACAATTCTTAGTTAATTAATGGGTCAGGTGTTTATATCAGTTGATTTGTCTTGTTTTTATGACTTAATTTATGTCTGGTTTTCAGATTTAGAACAGAAGCAATTATATTTTTAGTTTTTCGCCTAAAACGGAAAATCTTTGTTACATTATCTAGCGAGTTTCTACCTTTAATAGCATTCCTCGAAGCAGAACAAAAACTAGCTAAACGTGATCCAACCATGGTTTCTGTGATGCATTGAAAATCCATAATTCTGTCCTAATTTCATTCGTCTGTATCTGTACATATTATCTTTACAGTGACTTGATGTCGAAGCCAATTGTATTACCCGTTAAATTATTGCGAGCTCACGCGGCTGCGCACTCCAGCCAATCTGATTCTGCTGTTGAGCTAGCAAAATTCGGAGACAGTGCGAAGGGCGTCTTCTCTGCAGCTTTTCACACGTGGCAGCCGCATATTTATACTGGTGGTGCGGACGGCAATATCAAGCAGTTTGTTGACTATGACTAACCGGAATACGGTTTTCTATTACCGTTAACCTTTTTAAGCTATGGCCGACAGAATATGAACTCAACTTTTTGTATACAAAAACGATTTATGACTGCTTAGGTTAGTTGGTAGTCATGTGCAATAATCATGATATATACCAACATTTTGATGTTATTAAAGTTTTAATTATTACAGTTCGAATGATTTATATATTTTTTTGGACGGTTAATTTGCTTAAGGCCATTCAATCGCTGATTGCCCCCTCAGGATAGGTATGGGAATTATATTTCTCATTAATTACATATTTGTTATTTATTCTTTGATTCAGTTTCAGAGGATATAATTTGTTTGTAGCATTCTTCTACATTTACTTGTATGCAAAATACATTCTTTAAATGAAGTACATCTGTTCCTTCGTGCTTTTTGTATATAATGAAAAAATATCAATATTAGTTTAAGGTCTGCAATTTAAATTTTTTGGCTCGTTTTACTAACAGAAAAAGATTCTATTTATAAATGCCATAGGTGTAAGTGGACTTTATTTATTTAATAAAAGGAATTTTTATAATTCTACCGGAATTGTTTTAAAATAATCATAGACACAACATTATATATATATATATATATATATATATATATATATAAACTCAATGGGCCTCGGTTGTTTACGTAAAAGTTTAATCTTTCATTTACTTCCGATTTGCATGCTTACAACAATAGTGAACATCTTTTCTGATTATTTAGCTTAACTTTTCGGAGCGCCATTTATTATCCTTAATCGATTTATGAATTTGTTTCTCTTTTTAATGTTTGAAAATAGCCTATAAAAATAATGTTAGTCACAGCCACTAAAATTTTGTAGAATTATTTCACTTCAATGGCCTGTTTCTTTGATTCAAAACTTTTGTCTTTTAAATTGGCCTCGTTGAGCATTAATGTCATTAAAAGCGGTGGCGTTCTTGTGAGACAATTATAAGGTGTGTTTATAATCTCGTCCCTTTTCTTCTGAATTATATTTATATATTCGACCATATTTTTTTGCAATCGTTTAAAATAAGGAGTGAAAATATTAAATGTATTATGCTGAATGATAATTTTAATGCAATTGTGTTCTTTGGAATACGGTCTTTGATAAAATGCATAGTACAATTTCTGTATGTAAATAAAAAGAAATTTCACAGTTACACCGAGCCATCTTGCGGCAGGGTAGCTGATGTTAATGACATCACTGATACAGATATCGGATTGACAAATATCGAAAACATTTCACGTAAGCTACCAGTCATTAGAACTAGGTTAGGTTTTAGCGTCAGCGTATTTAATTTTGGAACACTGAAACGACCTTGACAACAAGAATCTCTCGCACGTACGATGGATAAATTATAAATTGATATTTTACGAATCTGAAGCCAGAATGCCGGATCATTCGAGCATTACATAATTGGATGCACCATTCTTATTTGCATGCTTTTGTTTTCGAACGTCTGGTTCTACGGAGTTCTCTCATGTTGGACAGTGGGGAGTCGGTGTTTTTAGCTCAAGAGATGAAGGTTGACTAAATAGATACCTGTAAATAGCAGAAATTGTGTGGCACGCTTAAATACATTTACTAAAATCAATACATTTTCGTTGTATCTGCATATACTAACACCGATTGCAGCACAGACGACAGTAAGTCGATTTTTAATTCAACCTGAGCTCTTCAAAGTAAAGCAAGATGTTCAGATATAACCTTGGTTATGGGCGACATGGATGTCCAAGTTAGGCGCTTAAGTAACACAGAATTTCATTAAGTTGGAAAATAAACTTTAAGCTCACTGTCATACGATTGTGGTAAACGACTGGTGGATAGCTGCGTGGAACGGAAATTATGCTTAATTAGCAAAGACGTAGTGTAAGGCGTTGCACCACGTGGTGTCCTCCGGCACTTGGACAGCAGTGGACTCAAATAGATCATGTTGCTAGTAGTTATAAATATCGTGGTTGCATCCATAATTGTTGTTCGTCTTGTAATACGTATGTCGACTTTAATCATGCACTTTATCCGTTGAAGATTTGTACTGAAGTTTTTCGGAAAAGGCAAATAAGAATAAACATCAAATTTGAACAAACGTCTATCTGACAAAATATTCTAAATTAAAAATTAACTGGTCATGATAACGAAAATTCGAATTTATTTTAGACGAAGGTAAGTTCCACTATGCAAAATGCAGGTACTACCGTATGTGACATTATGTATTCCCGTAGAAATAAATGTTTAGTCTGTAGAAAATACGGAGTTTCTCAAGATTGGCTTGTAATAATTCAAGTAAAGTAGTAAGACGCTAGCTTAAGCGCAGTCAAAAGTCGACCATGAATCCATTTGTACCCGAAAGGTAGAATAAATAGAATAAGCGTTCACATCAGGAAATATCTGATGCTAGTGCCAACTTAATCGCGCAAAAGGCCCGAGAAAATTCAAAATTAGCGAAACTGTAAATGATAGCAAAATTAATCTTATAACCGATAAGTCGGCTTGATAGGTGAGCGGAACTCTTCCAATATCAATTTTCTTCTGCACCTGCGCTAGGACAGATCCTTGACAGTATGCCTTTATCAAAAGTGTGGAACATCCGTAAGAGTTAGGGGAACGGAATGCGATCCTCGCTTAAACTATGCAAAGCTGCAGGCTTTGATGATTTGCTACCGAGCTTATTTAGGATGGTGGCGATATAATTTCTGTAACGTTGATTAACCGTTTTCGTATTATATTGAATGAGCAGACGGTGCCGCTTGCATTGAATAGGCCGACGATCATTCCTTTTTTCAAAAGAAGCGATTGTAATTCATGTGGCCACCATCATGATATAAATTAACTAAAATTGGATCTCGGTTTGATTAACTTACACCGTCAAGGCGTTTCGCATGAATCACAAACTAGAAAAAAGCCGGATTTCAGTCAGGACGGCGTTGTAAAAGTACCCTAAGGTAAATTCTTGAATGGTGACGTCTAACAATAGCCGTTTTTCTAGACTTCAGCGGTGCATTTTACTAAGTCAATCGCAATTTTATATTCTATCTATCAAAAAGTGTCCACCAAATATGTAAATATTATACGCAAACTACACGAACGATTCAATGAATTATAACAGAGATTTACCTCCAGCAATGGTGTTAGTTAAGGCTGTTCACGCTCCACATCTGTTTAATTTTGTAATAGATGCTGTCATGAACAACACCCTTCTGCACGTCCAGGATGCAGGTTTCGATGTTCTCGCAGGCGGTAGATTAGTCGATCTTGATTATGCAGACGATATTGTTTCATTATATTTGACAATGGAGGTTCTGAATAGTTTAGCGGATGTTGTTCGGTCTTTCTGCATGAAATTCGCACCCTGCGTCTGTAAAGTGAAGATTTGGAGAAATGTGGAAGATTTATATACATTGACAGCACTGTCAATAACTTAGGCAATGTCCGACGACGTGTGAATTGCGAAATCTGGAGTAATATCTTTTAACTTTTTCGATCTATGGAGAAGCGCCGTTATTTCACTCTGACTCAAAGAGCATGTATACAATGCATTTGTACATGCAGTGCTATAATACGCAAGTGAGACTTGCACCTTAGAATTGAAGATTTTAAAGGCCTTTGTTGTTCTAGAGCATAGTACATGTAGTTCACTAACAAGGAATAATCAACGCTGAAACATGTATACTTATTTTTGTTTCACGATCACGTGCTCGTTAGAAAAATAAATATGTTCCCATCATCTGCGTTGGCTTGACCATGAGACTACCATGGGTTTAGAGCCGCATATATGATTTTCTATACATTGAACAAGTTCATTTGTGATCCTCGTCAGTCAGACTGCCATTATGCTGTGATGCTGAGGAAAGAAGGTCCGAACGCGTCAATACATATGAAGTATTTAGTTTCAGGTTGCAATTTCGTAAGACACTACATGCAATACAGAAGCTCTTTCGCTCTAATATGTCAATTGCTTTGCCGGAGAAATAAAACATTAATTTAGTTTGCGTAGCAAAGCGGTACAAGAATATAATTTCTTCGAAATTTGTTGGTTTTCTTGTAATGATCAACATAAATGTTGAGTTTTAGTGCTTAGTGCTGTCCTTGTTGTGGATTTGATCGCATTTTTCTTGTGCGGACCATCGATAGCGCTCGTAGGTCGGTAAAATCTTGAATCTTGTACGTTTCCAGGTGTACCGATTATTGGCCTTGATTGATGGTTTCTCAATTTTTCCTTTATTTTGAAGCCCTCCATCGGCTGCTTGTCTGAACAAGATTTTGCACTTTTCCCATTATTTTCGGGACCTTATTGCCCATCCCATCTTCAGGGTTGACACCATACGCACAGGAAAAAAACAACCTGTGGCTAATGTGGTATCCCCATTCCAGACAGATCTATTTATATTTATTTTAATTCCTAAAGTATTTTTTATTTTCTACCCTTATATCCGGTCTTCCTACCTAATCTCTAATACTCAAATTTATACATAACTTATCCATGTCACCCCCTCCCCGCGCAAAAAAATCTATATACACATATATGTACTCCACTTAAGTTACATTTATAGAATAACTATAAGCAAACCCTCTGGATTGGCATTCACGCCTATCCATTATGTGTCTATTTGAATTGATATTCCGGACGCGTAGAAGGATCAACGAAATTTTTTATTTTAATATTGCATTAATCCTCAAATATCCCAGGTTACCTAATCCCATCCTGTTTGCAATAGGTTATATAGAGAGAGGTTAATAAAACTTGAAAGAATATAATAATATTCTATCGTTTGGACAAGACCGAATACGGAGCCTACGGAAGAGGAACTCACATGGTCGCTTATGTGGATTGAGATATACATTATACATATTGTGGGCAGACGTGTATATGTATGGCTATTTATATATTCATATAAAGTGTAAGTATCAAAAAGTATATATGTGAAGTATATATACCATACACTCAGATTAAATTGTAGGTACTTTAAGTTGAAAGAACCTTTGTACATATATGCGTATATAGGTTGTTGTGTGAGGGGAGGTGTGACAAGAATAATTTTTGTGTATACATTTGAGTGTTAGAGATTAGGTAGAAACACCGGGTGTTAGGATAGACAATAAAAAATACTAGGAATTAAAATATATATAAATAGATCTGCTTTAAGTGAGGATACCATATTTACCACAAGTTGTGTTTTATTCCTGTGCGTATGGTGTCAACCATGAAAATGGGACGGGCAATAAGGTCACGAAAATTAGGAATAAAGAATGGAAAATCTTGTTCCAACATCATTTTCAGATAGATTCAAAATGAAGGCCTAAGTGAGATCCCATCAATGAAGTCCAATTATCGGTGAACCTGGAAATGTACAAGATTCAATATTTTACCGATCTACGAACGCTCTAAATGATCATCAACATAGTTTGTTTACTTTTTTATATTTCGATCGATCGGGCCTCTTTTCTTCTTCAGAACTGCGAACATTTTGGTCAACAAATAAGAAAGATCATCAGTACATGCTGCTGAGTTGAAACAAAAATTCGTTGTTCCAATAATTTATTTGCAGATTAACGCTTATCAACTTAAATTGTTGTTGTCCATTGGTAGGCAGTATGTATATAATCGAACAAAATTATATGTATACACTCTGCATTCCGCCTGTACATACGGTAGTAATGATTTGTGTGGTCTGTGCTAAAGGCATGCTCGTCACGAATTAATATGATGTCGGAAAGTCTTGTGAGTGCAAATGGTTAAATTTGAACTAATTTTAGCTCAAAATATGTTTCAGTAAAGATGTCACGAACCATTCAATTTTAATAGTTAATGCAGTAAAATCTTATTAGTCTTCCAACAGAATAGCCTTAGCTTAATTATATCGGTTACAAATCAATTAATTAGATGAAATCACAATCTATTAGGCAAAAAGCGAATATTATATTATACTATTGAACTGTGGCGCAAGAAAATTTTAGGTAAACTATCTTGATTAAGACGTATTAGAATGAATTAAAGAAATCGATAACGTATGAAGGAGTTATGAAATATTAAAAAATAAATTAAGGAAAGACAAGTAATAAAGATACATTTGAAAAGCTATAACTAATTTGTTTTTAAAAATATGCAATGATATTCCTACATATGCCTGGTAGCTGACTTCGAAAGATATCTGGTTCGTGTACTATGCTTATAATCAGTCTCACATTCTTCTCCAGTGTCGTGATGGGAGAAGGCAAAGTCAAAGATATGCAGGACGGCTCAGGGAGTCTTCAGTTACGTTTACTGACCCTTTGACGTGAGTAACTTCATAATCATACACGTGTATTCGTGTGAGTTGCGAGTTTACACGCCATAAATATAATTACTCTTTCTTTCCTCAGAGCATTGGGAGTTGAGGAAGGTCGTCGATGTAGATCTTGAATTTTCGGCCATCCAGATAGGTGTGGAAATGTCGGATCGACCGTTAGATGGCGAGTAAATCTTTTCCTAATGTATCATATTGCGTCTCGCGAGGTTGTAGTTTCTGCGATTAAAACACAATAGGTCGGTGTACGGCATTGATGGAGTGTTGAAGTACTGCGCATGCTGCAACGTCGAATGCGTCTGTGATCAATTCAAATGGTCGAGACCAATCAGGTGAATGTAGCATGGTTGCTTTGCGTAAAGCCTTTTTGGCATCAACGTAAGCCTGCATGTAGTCATCTTTGAGCTGTATCAGTTGTGATTTCTTGACAAAACGGCTTTCTGGCACGAGGTATTTGTGAAGAGGTGCCAGGAAAGTTACGAATCTAGAATTGTAGTTCATCTTGCCTAAGAACTGTCGTAACGCTCGAACACTGGTTGGAGTCTGTGGATCTTGAATGACACAAACCTTAGAATATAGAGATGTCATGTCTTTCTGGGAAGTTTGATGACCGACGAATTCAATTTATGTTTGTGCAAAGACACATTTGTTGCCATGAAGCCGGAGGCCATAGTCTGCTAGACATGCGAGTGGAATCTCAATATGCTGTATATGATTAAACATTGAGTAGGAGAATACCAGAATGTCGTCTAAGTATGGAATTACAAATGGTAGACAGTCCAGTATTGCGTCCATAACGCGTTGAATTGTCTGAGATGCGTTCTTGAGACCAAAGGCATATAATAATACTCGTGCGTGCCACCTCCGATGAATCTGAGTGCACTATACAAAACGGAGTCTTTTTCTATGGGTTCTTGATAGTAAACTTTCACAAGGTCGAGTTTTGAGTACACAGCATGACCGATAGCATATCTGCGAAGGTCATCTGGATTTGGCAGTATGTACGAATCAGACTGTGTGCATGAATTGAGAATACGATAATCCCCGCACACGCTGAATGTTCCGGATTCACTTTTTGGTACCACTCACACAGGTGACGCAAATAGTGAGCTGGATCGTGCACAGATGCCGTGTTGAAGTAGCATGGCGAATTCGTGCTTGGCGACCTTTTGTTTGTGTGATGCCAATTGACATGCTCTGGAAGGGTGAGGAAGTGGTTTCGATAAGATGATGCGATGAGCTGTGATGGTATACTTCCTCTTGAGATCGGGCATAAAGTAGATAGGTTTGCAAATCTCATCATTTCGCTTTAGAACATCGTCAAGTTGTGGTACATGAGGAACTAGAGTAATTAGCTGAATGGACGAGACTGCTTTAGCGCGAGTCATGAGTTTGAGCGCTGATGATAATAATTGATCGTCAGCAGTGCGTATCTCTCGTGTTTTCGGACGTATAGTGAGGTCGAAGTGTTCGAGGAAGTCACGTTCAATGATGTTTCTTATCGTATTCGCAATGATGAATGGATAATTGCAACATAATTTTGAGTTGGAGAACGAAAATGTATGCACTCGTATCCCAAACGTCTCTATACTGGAGCCATTGGCGGAGGTAAGGCTGTTGGTGTCGACTGGGTGGGTGGGTTCAAAATAATTGTGGCGGGGTAAGCTGACGTGTGAACCAATGTCTATGAGGAATAATTCGCCAGAGCTTGAGTCACTGATGAGAAAAGATGTTGATGCTGGTAAATAACGATGAGGCTGGTTGCAGGCCTTTGGGCGTTTGAAGCATGAAATGACTGGAGCCGTCGCTGTAAAGACAATAGTTTGCTTACGCTCTACCACGAAAGCAACGTGCTTCGAGCCAGAAGACGTCGGGCCGCCAACTATTTTGGGGTGTACTGCCCATACTGCCGCGGAGCAGCCTGACCATAGAAGCTTTTCGGAACCGTCTGGGCGAATCATTTTGAGTTCGCGAAGGTTACCGCGCCCATCTAAACGCCGCGTCTGTGCGCTGAAATCTGCAGCCATTTCTTAGGCAATTGCGCGTGGAGTGGCCACACCTGCGATGATTCGGACACCCCTCTACCGGAAGCTCGGTAACTGGGGCAAGGCCTCTGAACGTCGAGCTCTTACTGCTGTTTCTGGACGGTGGTCGACGCTGTTCACGCCTGTTCTAGTCGCGTCTGTAGTCGACGACATTGACCGAGGCCGAATATGGCCTGCCGGTGAGGCTCTCAAGCAGGCTGATAAGGCGTTCATTAATGACATTTGTTTGGGCTGATGATGCTGGCGACTGAGACTCAGACAGGCGTGGGGCGAGCCGGCAGTATATCGTCCTGAACTCTTGTAGAATTGCGCAGGAACGTGGCCATTTCTTTCATTGCTGGAGGAAGCTTCTGAATGAATAATCGCATCAAGATTTCATTGGGTAGATTGAATTCAGTGGCTTTCAGCTCCATCTCCCGAAAAAACTCGGAAGGCGTGCAGCTACCTAGGGACATATGGCTCATCAACTCGGTAAGTCGGTCTTCACGATCTGATGTCAGGCGCTGCTTGACGGCGCGTTGCAGGCTCTGCCGCGGCTGCGAACATGTGCCCTCAGTGTATTGATGCAGGATGTCTTTGAGTATGCGTCTGTAAGAAATGGGGATTGTCTCGCATGACCTAAAAAAGATGTACCCCTCTTCTGTTATATTGAACACCTTGGCCAATAAATTAACATCGTCGATCCACTCGTCAAGGTAGTCTGGATCGAACTGGCATATCTTGTACTGGGTCCCTGTGGTGGTGCGGTTTGTTGCTGGGCTCGCCAGCGGTCTTCCTGCATTTCCTGAGCTAGCCGTGATCTTGTGTGTGTGTTGCTGTCAAGTAAATTTGGCAGTATTACATCGTCGTCATCCGTGATTGTGCGGCTGTCTTCGAGGATTGTGATCTCGAGAGAGTGTGATTTGTGGCTCAGAACTTGTTTTTTGTGAGTCTTCGGAGCTTTATCGGATACACTTTCACTTGGCAATCATCCGATGTGCTTGGGCTACCGAGAGGACTAATGCCTACTTGATATTCTCAGTGGCTATGGTTGCTGCTTGATTATTAGCGTTAAGCTCGAACCGGTTCGGGGCACAATTTATGTAGGTGGTATTTTTTGTGAGGTGGCGGTTTATTTACCATTGCAATGATATTCCTACATATGCCTGGTAGCTGACGTCGAAAGTATTCATGTTCGTGTGCTGTGCTTATAATCAGACTCACTTTCTTTTTCAGTGTCGTGATGGGAGAAGACTAAGTCGAAGTATCGTACGTGTATTATGAACAATGATAAAAAACGTATTAAAATTCAATGTTAGTCAAAATTGACAGTGCTCTTGATGGTAACAATAAAAATTATTGTTAACACAAAGTTAATACATAGGTAGATAATCAGTAAGTCCTGAATCACATTAAATAAATCCAGATTGCCTTAGAAGTATAGTTTTGAGTCACTGAAAATCTGTCAAGAGCATACAAAATGTAAATCCTGGCTTTGACAGCTTAAACACAGTAATTCACTGCATGGCGTGTTACGCGCGGGTGTGTGTTGTTTTTAAACAAAATTCCATTGATTACAAATAAAATTGCAGCCACAGAAATCTCAACAAACAGAGATTGCTTCTAAGACTTCAGTTCTGAGAAAGTTTGACCCTAAGGTGAACCGGATCTCTCGAAATTGATATTCGTTGGGTTGTAACGCGGAGCCGCACGTTACAGCATAAATAAAATGACGAGGTTCTGATTCAGAAGTGTATTAGAGAGATGCTCATAATAGTTAAATAAATACAAAAATAACTTCGAATTTTTTAAAAAAATATCGAAAACGATCACATACTTTTAAACAATTTTAGAGCATTTTCGGAGCGTTTCCTACCAGTGTTGCCTACCATTTTTACCACCTTATTAAATAATAGACACATAGATTTTGCAGAGGCTCCTGACCAATTTCCTAACGAGAATCTAATTGATGTAAGTTTGAGTCTGGCTGAGTTTGGTCAAACTCTTCTGGTTCGATACAAACAGGATACACCCTGGAATTGATGAAATAGCCCTTATATCAAATCCAATTAGGCTAAGTTTCGTGTCCACTCCAGTCACACCATTAATTGCCTTTTATATAAAATCATCATTTATTATTTGAAAATGTTGAATTTATTATTATTATTATTATTATTATTATTATTATTATTATTATTAGTAGTAGTAGTAGTAGTAGTAGTAGTAGTAGTAATAGTAGTAGTAGTAGTTGTAGTAGTAGTAGTAGTAGTAATAGTAGTAGTAGTAGTGGTAGTAGTAGTAGTAAGTATGTATTAGTTTTGCGAACCTAGTAACAAATTAGTTCAGTTGTGACCAGAAGGATAAACCAAAGGCAGCATGAACGGAAAGTATAATCTCATGCACATTCGTTTCGTGCTTACTGGCGACTCATCAGTAGGAGCCGGTATTACGCCCTTTAACCACTATATATTTGGTAGAAGAATGTGGAATAATAGGACGGTACAATCTCCTAGACGAATGTGTAAACCTGTAATAGTGAAGCTAACATAATCTAAAGTCAACGACAATGCGACTTCAATGCTAACTCACACTATATAATATATATACCGAGTCTGTAAAGGATACTAACACTATGGCTATTGTGTTAGTAACTGATACCTGTTTTGAAATCGATGAGTACCGGATACTAACACTATGGTTTCCGAGTCGGTACATGATACCAACCTGATGGATATAAATTTATGCTAAAGTTCACTCCAAATTGAGAATTACAACAATTTCCGAACACCTGTTACTCCAGTTAAACCATACACTCTGGTCTTCATCGATATCAGTTATCACATTTCGCGGTAAGCATGACATCATTCAATTCAATATATTACAGTTAAATACTGTTGTTGCGAAGAACTAATATATATGCAAGTATGTATTAGGTTTGCGAACCTAGTAATCAAATTGGTTCAGTTGTGACCAGAAGGATAAACCAAAGGCAGCATGAACGGAAAGTATAATCTCATGCACACTCGTTTCGTGCTTACTGGCGACTCATCGGTAGGAGCCGGTATTACGCCCTTTAACCACTATATATTTGGTAGAAGAATGTGGAATAATAGGACGGTACAATCTCCTAGACGAATGTGTAAACCTGTAATAGTGAAGCTAACATAATCTGAAGTCAACGACAATACGACTTCAATGCTAACTCACACTATATAATATATATACCGAGTCTGTAAAGGATACTAACACTATGGCCATTGTGTTAGTAACTGATACCTTTTTTGAAATCGATGAGTACCGGATACTAACACTATGGTTTCCGAGTCGGTACATGATACCAACCTGATGGATATAAATTTATGCTAAAGTTCACTCAAATTGAGAATTACAACAATTTCGAACACCTGATACTCCAGTTAAACCATACACTCTGGTCTTCATCGATATCAGTTATCCACATTTCGCGGTAAGCATGACATCATTCAATTCAATATATTACAGTTAAATACTGTTTGTTGCGAAGAACTAATATATATGCAAGTATGTATTAGGTTTTGAGAACCTAGTAACAAATTAGTTCAGTTGAGACTAGAAGGATAAACCAAAGGCAGCATGAACGGAAAGTATATCTCATGCACACTCGTTTCGTGCTTCCACATTCTTCTACCAAATATATAGTGGTTAAAGGGCGTAATAACGGCTCCTACTGATGAGTCGCCTGAACGACGTTATCCACATCGTGATTACAGCTCAACCACGGGAGCGACAACTCAACCAGAGTCCACCCAAGGCTCTAGGACATCTTCACACTCTGAATAATTCAGGAGAACGCACGACCAGGCCCTCTTAAGGGCCCCCTATCAGTAACAAATCTCTATTCAGAGCACCTTAACCGAGTTTGTAACGTCGTACGGCATTTACTTGAAGCCGGGGCGTTTACAAAATTGGCGACCGCGCCAGGATATTGATTATTGTTCTGATTTTTTTTGGTATAAATAAAATTGACTTCCTTTTTCATTTATTTGGGATAAAATAGATTAACATTTGCGTTTTCTTTACCCTAATCGTGGTCTTCTGGGAATTTTGTTGGGTGTATATTCGTGGATTTGTGTTGAATTGTTTTTTGGGGGATATAATAATAATACATTGGCATCAAAGATCAACGGGGCCTCTGTTCATCTTTTCTACGTACAAAACGGTACCGTACGTACTCGACAGGCTCAATTGCGGAGTTTTGGAAGCAGTCACTGTGACGTGCTGCGCTCATTCGTTTCGTTAAAGTATATTTATATATTTTCATATTGCTTATAAATTTATGCTTTTATGATCCCGTAAGATTGTTAAAATGGCAGGTCCAAATTTAGATATTGATGTTCCTGTTTGGGATGGAGATAGTGAGCTATTCTTTATGCGCGTAGACTCCGCTTTCTCCCCGTTTCCTGATTATGACAGTCATCAAAAACTGTCGAAGGTTTTTGCTAAACTACCTTCTGAATTGCAGCGACGGATTTATCCTAAGCTTGAGGCCATTAGGAAGCTACCTAATCCCATTTTGGGCCTACAAAACGAGGTAGAATCCTTGCTTGGACCCACGGAAACTGAGCAGATAATAAACAAATATGCGCAGTTAGATATGCCAAATCTTGGCCCCATCGAAATACTGAGGGAATTACGGAAACGTTGGTATAAAACCAACATTTCTGACCATGAGGCTAAGGTTGTTTTTATTAACAATCTTCCCCAAAAATTAAAACTCTTTGCCAGACAGCTTCCCAACACTCTCTCTATAGATGACTTATCTGAGAGATCTGAGTTAGAATATAGGGTTTTGGAACCCAAAGTGAATCCATCAACCTTTTCTTCCCACCCGCAAGATGATAGACTCTTCTCTTTTGACAGAACAGTGGCGAACATGGCCAAAGTTCTAGAAGGATTGGCCATTACCAAATCCGAGATAAATCAAGTGAATGCTCGACCAAAATTCGTTTCCAAGTCAAATTATAATGGTAGGCGGCGATCGAGATCTCCGCAATCCTTCAATAAGTATGCCCCAAAGAACTGGTGTTATAACCACCAGAAGTTTTTTATGCTTGCCAAGTTTGTCTTTGTCGTTCCGAAGAATTTCCGAATGAGTGTCAATTTCCACAGCTGACGGAAAGGACAACAGACCGCAGGAACAAGGGTGCATCAGTATCGGGAAACGTCTGGCGCAGGAAGTAGAAGACCGTACTATCTGCACATCAACGGCATCAACGGCGCTACAGGGAAGAAGCCAACTACAATCCGACATCCCTGTCGACTCTTTTCGTCCACGCCGAATTTTTCACATAGAGAACCAAACAGACAATGCTGGTCGCAATCACCAGCCTACTTGTTTGCATGACCCGGCCAAACAGCCCAACAAACTTCTGCACCTTCTTGATTTCAAAACTGGCGAAGAGTTCATCGTAGACACAGGTGCGGCAGTCTCAGTTCTCAAAGGTGATTCAATGGCCGAGATGTCGCTAGGCGTTCTTCTCGCAACAGCTACAGGCGAGCCCATACCAACATATGGCTGCCGGTACCGCACACTCAACATAGGTCTACGACGTGAATTTTCCCACAACTTCATCATTGCCAAGGTCTCACATAATATAATAGGCCTTGATTTCCTTCTAAAATTTCGGCTCATTGTTGATCTTGCCAATCAAAAGATCATCGACCCCTCCACAGGACTTGAACAAAGCTTTTGGACACTTGCCTCCGAGCGTTTGGAGTTACAGGTCATTCAGCCAACCCCAGTGCATCATTCAGCAGAGATATCAGCAGCTCTTCGAAAATACAAATCGCTTTTCGATCTTAACAAGTCAGAGCTACGAGTCTCCAACACGATGCATCATATCGTCACAGAAGGACAACCTATTGCACTCAAGAAGCGACCACTGGCCCCTGCTAAGCTGAAAGCTGCCCAAGAAGATTTCTCAAGGCTTTTGGAAGGGGGAATCATCAGACCATCGAAAAGTTCATGGGCGTCACCACTGCACTTAGTCTCTAAATCAAACGGATCGTACAGAGCCTGTGGAGACTACCGTAAGCTAAATTCAGTGACAAAATCTGATGCATATCTTATTCCAAATATTAACACTTTACTTGAAAAACTCAACGGCAGCAATTTCTTCTCAGTGATTGACCTCAGACAAGCGTACCATCACATACCGGTAGCACCAGAGGATATCGAGAAAACTGCAGTCATCACTCCATTTGGCCTTTTTGAATATCTTTACATGCCTTTTGGACTTAAGTGTGCTACTCAGACATTTCAAAGATTCATAGACAACATACTTCGCGACGACTCTGCTTATTGTATGTCATATCTCGATGACATTATGGTATTCAGTCCAGATCTAGAATCTCATGCGAAACATCTACGAAATGTCCTCTCACGCTTATCCAACCACGGACTCAAGATCAACTGTGACAAGACGCAGATTGCAACTTCATCCGTCGACTTCTTAGGGCATCGTATCACGGCCCAAGGTATTCAACCGTTGCCGTCAAAGACAAATTCAATCAAGAATATCAAATCACCAAGGACTGTGAGCGAGTTGCAGAAAATCCTGGGAGTACTAAACTATTAGCGCAAGTTCCTTCCGGGCCTTTCAAAACAACTTTATCCTTTGTGCAGGCACTTGCGGAACCGAAAAGGACTTAGCAAGAATTCCATCATTGCTTGGTCATCCAAAGACGAGGAATTACTTCGACTTGCCATCAACTCGTTAGCAAATGCCATCCACGACGCAGTGCGCCATTTTATCAGCATCATTGGCAGTAGCAGATTTGTTGTTTTCACAGATCATGCACCACTTGTTAGCGCACTTCGAGACGCAACTTCATCTATCGCCAAGTACCCTGCCAGAGTGGAAAGACAGCTTTCTTGTCTAAGCGAATGGCAATTTGACGTCTTTCACGTCAAGGGCAAACAGAACTTCATTGCAGATGCCCTGTCCAGGCCAGACGTCTCTCTACAACCACCTTCGCCGTCACCATTCACTGTCAACTCCGTGGCACTCAGTGAACCTGCACTAACGCCAACTCTCCTGCGAACTGAACAACGCGGTGACATTCACATTCAAAGATCAATAGCCCGTCACCCAACCAAGTTCATATGCCGTCTGTGGGAAGGCTTACCAATTGTTTACTTCACGGGTACGCAGCCCAACAAGCCAGTTCTGCCGACCAGCCTTCAGAGAAAAGTTTTCGATTCAATTCACTCAATTTCTCACCCAGGAAGCCAAGCGACTGTCCGACTTCATACAGATCGTTTCTGGGGTCACAGACTTAGGCAGAATGTTAAACGATGGGTCTCAGAGTGTGCTATTTGTCAGAAAAACAAGATCACACGACACACTCGTTCTGAGTTGCAACATTTTCCATCTACTTCTCGCCTAGCCATCGTCCACATCTACATAGTTCATCTGACAAAGGTTCAAGGTTTTAGTTACCTTCTAACTATGATCGATAGATTTACACGGTGGCCTGCGGCATTACCTCTTGGCACCATTTCTGCAGACGAAGTAACTAACGGTTTTATCTCTGCATGGATATCCAATTACGGTGTTCCAAATGAGGTCATCACGGACAGAGGCACTTGCTTCTCATCTGATCGTTTCAAAACCACCTTGCGGTACATGGGATGCATCTTACGCCAGACGACTGCCTACCATCCCCAAGCTAATGGCATGGTAGAGAGAATGCATAGGGAACTCAAAGCTGCTTTAGCATCCTCGTCCATTAATGGCAACTGGGTCAATGCCCTTCCTTTAGTTCTGCTTGCCATGCGTTCCCGTACTCGTGAATCCATTAAAACATCTGCGTCTCAACTCTTGTATAGTATGGATCTACGCCTGCCTAGTCAGCTCCCACGTCTACTACCGGCACAATATGACCCACAAGACGAAGCTACCCGCCTGCGACTTCATTTCGGTAACATGTCTGAACAGCAGCCGAGACACACGCCTCGTCCAGTCTTCGTTCACCCACAGCTCCACAGCTGCAAGAGAGTACTCGTTCGCAACAATAATGCTGTTGCACCACTACAACCAAAGTATCGCGGTCCTTACCCGATTTTGCTCAGACAACCAAAATACTTCATTATTATGCAAGGCGCTACACCGACATCAGTAAGCATAGACAGGTTGAAACCGTTTATCGAACCGCCTGATCCTGAGAGCGTTCAACCTTCTACACACGTCTAAGGCTCCGTCTGCCCACAATCTCAAATTCCTGCTTTGTATAACGCGTAATTGATTTTTTTAACATTAACATTAACTATCAAAATTTTTTTAACCTTACGTTATTTTTCGTATTTGTCTCACGTGGCATAACCAGCTGTTCTTAGCTAACAATTGTGTAGCATTTTTGAACAGTTCTTTGGTATTATGCCATCTCTGAGGCAATGTTTGTGTACATATTTTTATGCAGTTACCTTTGATTTTAATGTATATATTTTTACATTAAAATGTATTTCTCACATATGACATCAAACTGCCTATTTAACATTATAATGTATATCTCACACCTGACCTCACACTGCCTATTTTGGTATGACCAGCTACTTAGAGCTAACGCTTTCGTGTAGCAACACTAAGTAGTGATCAGCTTCATATCATGGCCAGGCTACTTTCAATGCATATCTCAACTTCATCAATTGCACAAAGACCACTCTACAAATGTCATGACCACAACGTCGAGCACTCTAGCTCCTTTGTTCATATACAAACACATTGACGAAGATCCAACCTGCTTAGATTTTAACTTAAACCTGGCAAATTCCGAGGCGATTTACCTCGAAATTTTCACGCTGCGGCTCCAAAAATACACTGCTCTATTTTGCCTCACGTGGTATGACCGACCACTAGAGCTAACAATTTGTGTAGCAATTCCTAGTGGTTACCTGGCATCATATCATTGTTGAAGCAACCAACAAGCATATTTAAGCCCGGCACTTATGGTTCATCATATTTTTGCTTAACTTGGTTCGAACTCTGTCATGCATTTCTTATCTAGCCTCGCAGAGAGGAATTTTTTTCCTTTTTTTCAGAGAGGAAAGTGTTGTAACGACACAAATTAATGGCCGACATATTGCGTAAATTAAATTCAATTTTATTTACGTTGCACCAATGAGAAAAAAGCGAAACTTGCCGTTTAACCAATAGTGTGCAAGTAGGCATGGCATGCTATTTAAGCACGGCAATTTACCATGCAAGCCAGTTGTGGCATTTGCATTCTACCTTGCGTCACGCGTGTGCGTTCTGTCGGCTGTCAATACCTACGCTGGTGATTTGATAGTTTCACCAACAATTGGCTACATCCGTGACTCATCTTGTTGCGGTATAACCAGCGAGACGAGCCAATTAATTGCAGAACCTGAACGACGTTATCCACATCGTGATTACAGCTCAACCACGGGAGCGACAACTCAACCAGAGTCCACCCAAGGCTCCAGGACATCTTCACACTCTGATCAATTCAGGAGAACGCACGACCAGGCCCTCTTAAGGCCCCCTATCAATAACAAATCTCTATTCAGAGCACCTTAACCGAATTTGTAACGTCGTACGGCATTTACAAGGGTAAAGTCGACTAGATTGAAGCTAGTGGAGATTCCGCACGTCAGTGTCGCGTGCAGGGATCACTGACTTCCGTTGAGCAAGGTTATGAATGATGGAGAGCGTGGAGAAACCAGCGTCGGATTGATGCCGTCAGATGGTCCAGAAGGCTCTTCGAGTTTCCTATTGGTTGCTGAAATCTAATAGAAGAGATTTAGAAGCGCAAATTGTGGCACAATAATCAATATTTGGATGCGGTAGAATAAAAATGAGAATATAAATAGTATCGGGGTGTCCATATTTGAATTTCAGAATCAAAGGCGAATAGTTGAAAGAAGAGGCTAGCCAGAAGAGACTTCACGCTCCGATAATAGATAATAGCCTAGGGATAAAATGATGTGTTATGGGTTTAGAAGTCACCAGTTTCGCTTACAATCAGACGTCTGGCATAAGAATTTGTTAAAGAAGTGATTGTGAGCCGCCTTTTTAATTCGTGCTGGGATAGGAGCTTTATTTCCGCGAGAAGAGCGTTGAATACACTTGTGGCTTTCGAATAGAGATAGATTTTGGTAAATATATTGGGAATGTGGTTGGAATGGATTAAAGAGTTGCTATGGCATGTAGCATAGTGGTGTCTTGGATGAGCGAAGTTTGACAGTGATGGGCTAGTTGTGATCTTATGAACGAAATAAATGACTCGTAAGTGATGGGTAAACCATAACGGAATAAGGTTAGGCAGGAGTAGGCGTTCCCGATAATTATGGCTCTGAGGGAAGACAGCATTTAAAAATCTGGAAGAAACTTTTTCGATGGTGTAAGAGGAAGCTCGAGTGAGAGGGCAATAAAATTCACTAGCTTATAATATGAGGGGTAGGACGTAGACCTTGAAAAATGTGAGTTGGACAGTGGGTTTTTTAGCCTTGAAGCAGATTAAACGGACCAACTTAAAGAGTTTCGAGGTAGTATGTTGGAGATAGGATACTCTGATGTCTAACTATAGTGTCGCTACAGTTTTGTTCTTTATCTTAGTGACCGCGTCGGGAAATGCTGTGAGTCAATTATGCCTTACTAGATGAATCCAGTCATTTGTCGGGACATGTGGTGTGACCTTGATACATCGTTGCCGAAATGAAGTCTAGTGGCTAATAACTGATCTTCCTTTGAGAATTTGATTATGCGGGAAAGCTAACAACCAATTCTGCTTTTCCTTAAATTGATTACGATTTGAAGAAAAAATATGCAGAAAAACCATTGTGGTTCAAACTGGTATTTATCTACGCGGCAGAGATGTGATTAACTTATCCACCAAAAATAACGTATTGAATTTTCGTTGAGAAGAAACAATTAGGCCAATTCTGTTGATAGATATTGGTATTTGTATACACAGCGTGAGTGCGACTAAGCCGTCCGGAAAGAATTGATCTGATGAATCTTTGTTGAGCATATAAACCATGGTGGTTATTATTTTTATTCGTGCACACGGATGGGAAATGAATAACCAGTTCTCTGAGAATTAATGTGATGAATCCTGTTGAGAAAAAACCAATAGCGCCACCCTTCGATTGGTGAATACTCTGCAGGCGCGTCAACGTCCAGCACGAACTGATATTTTGCAGATGCTGAGCAAGTGTAAAGTACTTTCAGTAGCAAATTGGTTAATGGGGCTACAGCTCTGACATTGGTAAAGAGTGATCTACTTGATGACGTCCAAGGAGGATGACTGATCAAGATTTTCAAGTGGAAGTGAGCCGTGGTTCTGATCTAGCTGCACACTATTTCGTATCGGAATTTTCTGTCGAGTGTAAGGTTGTATTGGTGTAGCTAGACAGTTGACTGTCTGATTAAATGATCGTTCTATTAGTGCAGATCCATAGCTGATATATTGCTTTATTAATCATTATCATGCATATTTTTATCTGTTTATTTTAATTCATCTATGAATAAAGAAACGTAATGGCGTGAAGAAATGGTTCCGTAGAAGCTGCTTATTTATTTCTATTGTTATTGAAATTTTGGGAAGCACGTCAAATTATGTGTGAAGTTACGTGAATCTAAAGTTATTGAGAATTATTGTCGATAATAATGTCTTTTATGATGGGTCTCTTCTCAAAAAAATTCATCACTTCATTTTTTAGCATACACAAGTACAAATACAAGTTTCCAGGATTTTGCTTCCTCATTCTTTTAGACGAAATTCAACAGACGGGTTATTCGTATTCCTGACGAGTGCACAAAAAGCAATACCAAAAACCAGGTTTGTATTGGTTTTTTGTCTCTACGTAGATTCATCATATTATTTCTTGGTGGGCGGCTTTTTCACACCCTACCGCGTACACAAAGTTCAATTTCAATCATCAGTGTTGTGTTACATTTTTTAAAATCGTCATCAAATCAACGCAAATCAGTATGTGTTATTATTATCTCTAAATACACAAAATCTCAAAGAAAACTGATAATTAGCTTCTAGAAGTCAATGCGACAAAAATCTATCAAGATCAATCCACTTTCTGCAATTCATTTTCTCATGTCCCGACAACTTAATGAATTCATCTATCTAGGCTGTTGTTGGCAACTCCTTTTGTGCCACCACAAATTTATCAAATATCCTGTTACCAACCCGTTCTCGTACTCGATGTTCTGCAGTGCATATCCATTCCCGTCTACCCAATCTGATTAGAAAAATGTCCCTGTCCCATCGATGAATAAAGATTCTTTAATGAGTTTTACTAATTGGCTTTCGGAGATTGAAAAACAGTAAAACCTTTATGGCTCATAAAGCCTTACAGTACAAATCTTAAAAAAATAATTCAATAAACGGTGTAATAAAAACAATTATAATTTAACATGTGAGATATTTTTCGACTAGAATAGAATAGAATATCTTTATTTGGATTCAAACCACACATTAGAAAATACGAATAGTTTCTACGCGAAGTCGATTCCTTTCTACTACAATCAAGGATACCAAATAATAGAGAAATAGCTTAAATAAAAGTACACACATTATTCCAATAGTAGAAAAATCAAATAGTAAACTCTAATTAATATTTATATTGAGTGGAAGTCAATGCATCCCCATATAAAAATTACCACCAATTTCTTAAACAAAGATTTTTTGAAAAGATTGTAATATATTTTTTGGAATTTTCGTTGTTTAAGTTGTCGAAGGTTATGTAAAATGCCCCAGCTTCAAATAAAACTCGTACGATGTTTACAAAGTTTTTATATGCCAAGACAGCATTGAGTTAGTACTGCTGGTGGCCCTTATTAGGGCCTTCATTGCGTTCTCCGGCTAATGCCCAGAACGTTAGATAGTGTAGCAGTGTCTAGATGAACTCCTAGACAATTGAGACCGGCTCTGATTGTCAGGCTGGTGTTCCTTCTGTTGTAGTGTTGACATCTGAGCATTGTCTCCTTGAAGATCTGTGACAACACCTTTGTGACTGGCACACGTGAAGGTCCAATAAGTAGAAGTTGCTCCGTCTCACATGTTGTTCAGCGACAAGATTGGCGTGACTATATGACTCTGCGTGTAAATCAAGTCCAGAAAGCAGCGTAGGTGAAAAAACAGTATGACAGGAGATCGTAGCAGAAATCAAACGTGAACACTGACTAACACCGTTCTTATCAAAGGTTCGAACGCCATTGATTAACGGAAAATTTCGCTTGTTTAATTGGTGCCGCTTAAATCAAAATTTGAATTTCATTTAGGCAATATTGTAGGAGGTGTTGCGGTTTATGTAAGAGGTTTTGCGGGGTAGCTATTTATTTACCGATGCTATGCTAAACCTACATATGCCTGGTAGCTGACATCAGAAGAAATGGGTTACGTGGGCCTTGCTTACAATCAGTCTCGTGATGTGAGAAGACTAAGTCGAATTATCATACGTGTATTATGAACAAGGTTGCAAAGTAAATTAAAATTCACTGTTAGTCAATATTGACTGTGCTCTAGAGGGCAACAAAATAAATTATTGTTAATACAAATTTAATATCTAGGCACAAAAGCAAAGTCATAATAAACACAATAAATATATCTAGAATGTCTTAGCAGTATAGTTACTGTTCACGGATAAACGATTAAAAATACAGAAAATATAATTCCTGGCTTTGAGCGTTAAAACACATAAATTTACTGCATGTTACCGGCATACTACGCGCGTGTGCGCCTTATTTTTAAACAAAACACTATTAAGTACAAATAAAATTGCAGTTCAAGAAATCCCAAATAAAACTGCTTGAAACTAACAGAGATTGTTTCTAAATTTACAGTTAAGAGAAAGATTGTCTAAAACCAGAATTCGTATATGTGACCCTAAGGAAAAGCGAATCTGTCGAAATCGAGATTCGTTGGACTGTAACGCGGAATCGCGCTTTACATACACCTCCCTTCGACAATTAAAATTAGTACACAGTGAAGGGGGCTAACCATACGGGAGGTGTTATGGCTCTGCCGTAACGAGTAAACACTGACGTTAACTCTGTTGGCACTGAATCTGGTTCCTCTTTCTCGCGGCGGCGTGACGGCGTCAGTTGGCTCTTTTGCCGCTGAGCTGTCGGGCGTTATCAGGTGGTTATCGAAACTGTCTGAAGGTGAAATTATGGTCTCTTCGCCGCCTGATAGGTCAATACCGAGAAACAGGGGGTCATTTTGCTGTGCTGCTTACTATTCCCGAGTACTTATAGCTGAAGGACACAGGATAGAGGCACAGAGTTCTGCAGGACGGCTCAAGGAGTCATCAACTACGTTTTCTGACCCTTTGACGTAAGTGACACGTCGTGAATATAAATACTCTTCCTTTCCTCTAAACATTGGACGTAGAGGAAGGTTGTCGGTGTAGATCTTGAATTATCGGCCATCCATATAGGTGTGGAAGTGTAGGATCGAAAGGTAGATAGCGAGTAACTCTTTACCTAATGTATCATATCGCATCTCGCGAGGTTATAGTTTTTGCCATTGATGGACTGTTGAAGTACTGCGCCTGTGGCAACGTCGGATGCGTCTGTGATCAATTCAAATGTTTGAGACCAATCAGGTGAATGAAGCATGGTCGCTTTGCACAAAGCCCTTTTGGAATTCTCGTAAGCCTGAATTTCGTCATCGTTGAGCTGAATCAGTTTTGATTTTTTGACAAAACGGCTTTCTGTCGCGAGGTATTTGTGAAGAGGTGCCAGAATTTTGGCAAGGCAAGGTACGAATCGTAATGCTCGAACGGTTGGATGCTATAGATCTTGAATGGCACGAAACTTAGCTGGTATAGGTGTCATGCCTTTCTCGGAAAATTGATGACAGAGGAATTCAATTGATGTTTGCGCAAAGGCATATTTGTTGCTATCAAGCCAGAGGACATAGTCTGCTAGACATGCGAGTAGAATGTCAATATTCTGCATATGTTCAGACATTTAGATGGAGAAAACCAGAATGTCGTCTAAGTCGAGAATTAATAATGGTAGACCGTCTAGTATTTGGTCCATAACACGTTGAAATGATTGAGATGCGTTCATTAGACCAAAAAGCATATAATGATATTCGTGTGTGCCACATCCGGTGAATCTGATTGCAGTATACCAAACGGAGTCATTGTCCATTGGTACTTGATAGTAGGCTTTAACTTGGTCGAGTTTTGAGTACACAGCTGGATTTGGCAGGATGTACGAATCAGACGATTTGCAAGAATTGAGAATACGATAATCCCCGAATTCTTGCTAGGCCGCCTTATGCTTGTGTGGTGCCAATGGACGTGCTCTGGGAGGATGAGGAATGGGCTTCGATAAGATGATGCGATGAGCTGTGATGGCACACTTTCTCTTGAGATCGCGCATAAAGGAGATAGGTTTGCGAATCTCTTCATTTCGCTTTAGAACATCGTCAAGTTGTGGTACATGAGGAACTGGAGGAATTAGCTGAATAGATAGGACAACTTTGGTGCGAGTTGTGTGTTTTAACGCTGATGATGGAAACTGAATTTCAGCAGTGCCTATCTCTTGCTTTTTTGGTCGTATAGTGAGGTCGAAATTTTCGAGGAAGTCACGTCCAAAGATGTTTCTTGTCGTGTCGTAAATGATGAAAGGATACATGTGAACATCGTTTTGAGTTATAGAACGAGATTGTGTGCACTCGTACCTCAAACGTCGATATACTTGAACTCTTGGCGCAGGTAAAATTGCTGGTGTTGACTGGGTGGGTGGGTTCATTATAATTGTGGCAGAATAAGCTGATGACTGAAACAGTGTCTATGAGAAACAATTCGCCAGAGTTTGAGTCATGGATGTGAAAAGATGTTGATACTGGCAAAAGACGATGAGGCTGGTTAAAGGCATTTGGGCGTTTGAAGGATGATATGCCTGAAGCCGTTGCTGTAAAGACAATAGCTTGATTGCGCACTACTGCAAAATCAACGTGCTTCGAGCCAGAAGGCGTCCGGTGGCCAACAATTTTGGGGTGTTCAGCCTCTACTGCCGCGGAGCAAGCTGACTCCGGAAGATTTTGGAACCCTCTATGGGCGAATCATCCTGAGTTCTCGCAGTTGATTGCGCTGTAGTGCCCATTGTACGGCAAGTAATTCTTTTTTTGGGACAGTATAGTTTAGTTCCGCTTTTGTGAGTGTGCGAGTTATGTATTGCGCAGGACGTCCGTCAGCTTGTAACACTGCTCTTGTCTCAATATCTGAGGCGTTTCTATCAAAAGACGTATTACCTACCGCGAAAGTCAAAATAGTTGCGTCTATTAATTTTTGATTGCTTCGAATATACGCTTTTTAAGCCACATCCGTCCAACAAAACGGTATCTTGGTACTGGGTAAATTAGACAAGGGTTTTTGCGTAACCGCCATCCCTTCAAGATATGGTCTATAGAAATTAACCATACCAATAACCCGGCAAAATTGTTTTCCAGTAGTAGGTACCGGATAGTCCTTGAATGCCTGTACATTCGAATATAATAGCATACATCCCTCCGCTGAGCCTGAGTGACCCAGGTACCACAATTCCTCACATAACTGATCTTTTTCTGGATTAAAATTTTTGTCGCCATTCTACAGCTTTTGCCAACATCTTCTGAAGTCTAATATGTAATTCGTGTTCAGTGGTGGCCCATATAATAACATCGTCCACGTAATGTGTTGTACAGAGTAATTCAGAAACAGGAGATTCTACCATTCTTTGGAACACTTTCGGTTCGTTTTTTAGACAAAATGATTCCCGAATGAATTTGAATTTGCCTTGAATTACCTGCAACGCTAACTTCCATTATTCCTTGGGCCGCATGCCAATTTGCCAAAATCTTTGTTTAATATCAAGAACTGCAAACCGTTTGCCTCCCGCTAGTTCTCGGAACAGATCATGCAGTGCCGGCATGCGATACGGGTCAGGTTTAGTCACCGATTTTGTAACGTATACCCTTAGAGCTTGAAAATAATATAGAGATAGATTAAGAATGCCTGCCACTATCATTTCTTGGGTTGCTCGAACCGCTGCTGCTAATTTCTTTGGAGGATCACCATATACTTTTAGAGGTTCTTAACCTTCATTTAGTTCTAGCCGTAGTTTAAAGTGGTCGACCGTCAGCCCTGAACATTTGCTGGTATCAGGAAGTTGGAATATAATTTTATATTGGGTTTCAAGGGTTTTTTACCACCCCGGCTGACAACGGATCTCCTCCTGCACCTTAGGGTTACATATGAACTTTATTGAATTTATGCTTTCAGGCCTTGATATGCATGACAGTCTATCGTTTTAGCCCTATTTTCTAATGACATCAAGTCCCAATAAGTGTGTTTGAGTATTCGATACAACAAAATATAAATGGGAGATATTATCATTAATTAATTATTTAAAGTTATATTCAACCGCAGCCACCATCGATGCGCGCAATGCCGTGAGTTTTAGTTTTTTAACGGCCAAGTCATTGGTAATACCGACACATCAGCTCCAGTATCCAATTGCTTTATAACTAGTTATCCATTGAAGTTATAAAAATTTATATTTTATATAAATCCTTACATGAATCCCGTTCTTCGTTTTCTTGAAAGGCCATCTGTTTCGGAACACTTTTTAGATTGCTCTACTGGTCTTCTCTCGATCTACTAATCGGTTGCTCCGGAGGATATATATTTTTTGCATGATCTTGACTACATCTATTTCTTCATTGAACTTGCCGTTCTCTAAGAGTACTATACTGGTTTTACTAGCCCTTAGACGATGTATACTTCGTAGCTGGTGTCCTTATATATATTAAATTTGCTTTCACGCCACAGGCTGTTGCAGTCTGTCGCGGATTTGCTAATTATGCTGAAGAAAGCTTCAGTAAGGTATGTCACTCCTGCCATACGTTATAACCGGATCCATACATGGAGTCGCAGCTGCCACTTTGTTTGTCATCATGGCCAAACTTTGAAGAGCCTGAAGGCTTTCTTTTAGGCCTCCCTGGATGCTGAATATTTCACCGTATCTGGTAGGATCCAGCCGTATAAACACAATAGTCTCATGCGGTTTCAACCCGGTTAAAGACACAGTTATCTTTGAGAAGCACCATTTGGTGCGTGCCATGGAATCAAGGACATCTCACCCAGTAATGGTTTGAGACTGTACAATTCTGAAAACACCCCATGAGGCCTGGCTTGGATGTGATACCACACACGTCTTTTGAACACTTCATTTGTGAGGTCAACAGTCAATTCCAATTTAACTGCCAGCTGTCTGGTCAATTAATTCCTGGACAGTCATGCGCATAATAAATGCTTCTAATGTAAATTCTTGTGCTCGAACTGATGCTTCAAATTTATCGAATTGCAACAGTGGCCTTTCCACATCCAAAAGTGAAAACATTGCATTAATTTCTGATGACAGTCGGAAAAAGCTTTTCGATTGGGCTAAAAAAACCGGGATATTACTTTTTGATTCCTTTTGGGCGCGGTCGCCAATGTTGTTTCCATCTGTATTGGTTAAGTCGTTTATGCAGATTCCATCAGAATTTATTATTATTGTATCGTCTAGCCGAGACTTAATTATGCCTAATACTGCAGTCAAATTGGTCATTTGTTCAGTCAGTCCTTTAATCAACGTTTCCAACCCATCAGATTCCATTTGTAATCTTGATGCACATGCTTTATTTTTAGTTAATTATATATATTATTACAAAGAAGTGACGTGCTGTAACGGCTCAAGAACAATTCGCCGACATATTGCCTAAATTAAATTTAAATTTCATTTACGCGACTCCAATTAAAACAAGCAAATTTTTCCATTAACCAATGGCGTGCGAGCTTTCATTTTACACTCTATATAAGCACGGTGCATTTACCATGCTTTTCATTATCGCGTTTGGTGTCTCTTGCTGTGCAATACGTGTGCTTGCTGTCTCGACTCGCATTGACGGTTTACCTGCGCTGACTTCTGGACTGGCGTTAAGCTGAGTCACCTAGTCATCTGTGATTTTTGTCACACCTACGGATCGATCATCTATTTATTGGACCTCTACGTGTGCCAGTCACCACGGTTTTGCAGCAGATCTTCAACCATTCAACTCTGAGTTTTCACCCAGCCACTCGCCCTCTGATTTAGACAGCACAAGAAGGAACACCAGCCAGCCAGCCAGAGCCGGCCTCATGTGTCTAGGAGTACTTCAGTATGCTTCTTTACTACCTAAATATTTTGGCATTTGTCGGAGAACGCAATTCCGATTCTGAAAATGACCACCAACAATAACTCTATCTCAGCCCCCATGATTCTTAACTTCTTTGTAACGTCGCATGGTATTTACTGGCAGCTAGGTCGTTTACAAATTAATTTTTATAGGCTGGTATTTCTACGTTGTAGCGTCAAAATCAGAGGGTTTCTTATTGTGTGAAGGCTCAAAAATAACTTGTTTAAGATCTGCGGCAACACCGTGATGACTGGAATATGTAGAGGTCCAATAAATAGATGTTTGATCCGTTTACTAGTTGTGCAGCAATAAGATTGGCATAACCAAAATTCCAGTGACTAAGTGACACAAGTAGCGCCAGTCTAGAAGTCAGCGTAGGTAAACAGTCAATGTGAGGCGAGACAGCAAGCATACGTTATGCACAGCAGGAGACACCAAACGCGATTATGACAAGCATGGTAAATGCACCGTGCTTATATAGAATGAAAAACGAAAGCTCGCACGCCATTGGTTAACGGAAAATTTTGCTTTTTTAATTGGTGCCGCGTAAATGAAGTTGAATTTCATTGAGGCAATATATCGGCGAATTGTTCTTGACCCGTTACAAGAGTGTAATGGCTCAAGTAAAACAAATTTACAAACATGTAATATTTTATGTTCACTTCTGCGGCTCGAAGTCTGCTTCCATCATTGTACTGACTGCTTTATAATAACACGGGCGCTTCTGTGAGGACTTTCTGTTGAATCAATGCCAGCCCTATATAGGACCCTTGGTGTATTCTTTATCCCAAACGTGGCTATTTTTACACTCTCTATTATAATTGTTGGCTAGCCGTTTATTTTTATTCTTTTCTTTAGTCTTATCAATTCCCTATCTGTATATTTTAAATCCACTATTGTAAGACTTCTTTATATCATGGATTTATGATTACATATTTTCAATCCACATGGGTGATTTGAGAGGAATTTGAGAAGGATTCCTGTATAAGTATCTTTCCTAAATAAATCTCTTTCGAATCTTAGTCAATTCCGCTTTATTTTTACATCCAGGAAAATTAATTAATCATTAACCTCTTTTTCTAAAGTAATTTTAATTCTCTTAGCTGGTTGGCTAAATCTATATTATTCACTAATCCATTATCATCATGATTCCAAATTGTAAAAATATCATTGAGGAATCTCACGGACAAGTTGGCTTTTGAGGAAATTTTGGCACAATTTTTTCAAAATTGTTCATGAAATAATTGTTGTTGTTCCATAGTGACACAATTAACTAGTTTATAAAATTCTTTTCTGGACATAAAATAGTTAGAGTATATAAATATTTAATATTTATATAATACTTCTTAACGTCATTTTGCTATCTTATATATTCTTTGGAAACTCTTTTATAAAACGCTTTACACTTTATAAGGCGACAAACGTGTGCAACTATACAACATCCAGGATTGCCATTCTATCAATCTCCATCTAATTATATCTAATAATAATATCAATAAAATCTAATGTGTGTAAATTTTCTAATAATGTTACATAGAAATTTAATTGGTGAGTCTTGAACAATTACAGTTAATCTAAGTGGATTATCTTGTTTATGAATCTTCACTAAACCATAAAATTGTAGGGGTACTTTTCGCTGTTGCTATCTCGTTCCTGATTTTGTACCCCTACTACATATCAATGGTGGCTCTTATTACTACCCGTGCGCCTAATCAGTCTCTGATCATTTTTGGATGGTTGATGCGAGAAGGCAAAAACATCTGGTCATACATATATTCTACACAATATTGCAATTAGAAATATAATTCACAGATAGTCCAATTTGACCATGTGTTGGTCGGCAATAAAAAAACAGATTTTAACATAAAATTATATCCTAAACACCATTCACAATTAAACTAGATTGTCCGTCTTCTAGACGGCAAAAATAAAAGTGATTTATGTCTATAAAGTGAAATGTTTAGAACAAATGTCTGGATCGGAATGAATATAGTCAAAAGATTGAAAATATATGACAATATGAACATAGTAAAATGATTTATGTTTATAAAGAAAATGTTTTACATACAATTGGTTATTCTTACACAAATGTCTGGATTGTAATGAGTAGTCAAACGATTAAAGATACATGATAATATGAGCCTAGTAAAATTATTTATGTTCATAAAGTAAAATGTTTTGTGTAAACCGTTTAAAGATTTAAATGACAAACAACTCACAAATGTTTTTCATAGTAAACAATCAATCATTTTCATAGTAACGAATAATCCGATAAGTTCACTGACACAATAGTCCACCGCGTGATCCTCTCGGATCGCGCGCGGTTCTGTCTATTTTATAAAAACACTATTAATTACAAATAAAATTGCAGTTCAAGAAATATCGATTAAAACTGCTTGAGACTAAAAGAGATTGTTCCTAAAATCACAGCTAAGAGAAATATTGTTTAAGGACAGAGTTAGAATATTTGACCTTAAAGAGCACAGCGTTTGTAAAAATTGACATTCGTTGGGTTGTAACACGGAGCCGCGTGTTACATACACTCCCCCGACAGTGAAAATTAGTACACAATGAAGGGGGCTAACCTTACAGTAAATGTTATTGCTCTTTCATGCCGTATAACGACTGATTTTGGTTCTGTCAACACTGATACTGGCTCCTCTATTTCTCGCGTTCTTGGACGGATGGTTAGGTCGAAGTGTTCGAGAAAGTCACGTCCAATGATGTTTCATGTCGTGTTGTCGATGATGAACGGATATTTGAAACATCATTTTGAGTTGGAGAACGAGATTGTGTGTACTCGTACCCAAACGTTGCTATGTTGGAGCCATTCGCGCAGGTCAGACTGTTGGTGTCGACTGGGTGGGTTGGTTCGAGATAATTGTGGCGTAGTGAGCTTACATCTGATCCAGTGTCTATGACAATTCATTCGCCAGAGATTGCGTCACGGATGAGAAAGTATGTTGATAGTGGCAACCGGCGATGAGATAGCTTGCTGGCATTTGGGCGTTTGAAGCATGACTTAATTGGAGCCGTCGCTGTAAAGACAATAGTTTGATTGCGCTCTACCGCGAAGGCAACGTGCTTCGAGCCATCAGACGTGGAGCGGCCAACAATCTTGGGGTGCTCAGCCTCTGCTGCCGCCGAGGAGGCTGACCCCACCCGTCTTCCGAACCTTCCATGGGCGGATCCTCCTGAGTTGTTGAGGGTGACCGCGCCCATTTGAACGTCGCGTCTGTGTGCGGGTATGTGCAGACGTTTCCGAGGCAATAACGTGTGTAGTGGCCTTCATTGAAAGTGCTTGAATTTCTCAAAATCTAGCTGTTTATTAATTCCTTACTGGCTGTGAGTTCGACGAACCGGGGCACCATAATGTAGGGGTACTTTTCGCTGTTGCTATCTCGTTCCTGATTTTGTACCCCTACTACATATCAATGGTGGCTCTTATTACTACCCGTGCGCCTAATCAGTCTCTGATCATTTTCGGATGGTTGATGCGAGAAGGCAAAAACATCTGGTCATACATATATTCTACACAATATTGCAATTAGAAATATAATTCACAGATAGTCCAATTTGACCATGTGTTGGTCGGCAATAAAAAAAACAGATTTTAACAATTAAACTAGATTGTCCGTCTTCTAGACGGCAAAAATAAAAGTGATTTATGTCTATAAAGTGAAATGTTTAGAACAAATGTCTGGATCGGAATGAATATAGTCAAAAGATTGAAAATATATGACAATATGAACATAGTAAAATGATTTATGTTTATAAAGAAAATGTTTTACATACAATTGGTTATTCTTACACAAATGTCTGGATTGTAATGAGTAGTCAAACGATTAAAGATACATGATAATATGAGCCTAGTAAAATTATTTATGTTCATAAAGTAAAATGTTTTGTGTAAACCGTTTAAAGATTTAAATGACAAACAACTCACAAATGTTTTTTATAGTAAACAATCAATCATTTTCATAGTAACGAATAATCCGATAAATTCACTGACACAATAGTCCACCGCGTGATCCTCTCGGATCGCGCGCGGTTCTGTCTATTTTATAAAAACACTATTAATTAAAAATAAAATTGCAGTTCAAGAAATATCGATTAAAACTGCTTGAGACTAAAAGAGATTGTTCCTAAAATCACAGCTAAGAGAAATATTGTTTAAGGACAGAGTTAGAATATTTGACCTTAAAGAGCACAGCGTTTGTAAAAATTGACATTCGTTGGGTTGTAACACGGAGCCGAGTGCTACAAAATATCAGAGGGACTGTATTACGTTTTATTAATACATTCACAAGTCCTGAATCTAATTCATCCGACTTAATCATTCCATTGATTATAGTCTTATCTTCTCCTTGCAATATATCCGTTGGGTCTTTATTTATTTTATTATAATCCTCGACATTATTTAATTGCTCATACACTTTAACCTCATAATCTGACTGATACATTAATACTGTTGTGCCATCTTTATCTATCTTAAGGCTGATAACTTTGTCTGATAATAATTCCACTCTTAATCATTTCAATTCATAATTCAAATTGTATCTCTCTTCTTTAAGCTATAAAATCACTTGAGACACATCCAATTAAAACCTAGTTTTATCTTTATCTGTGAAGATCTGGGCGATCTTTACTGTTTCTATAATTATCCTATTCTTAGGTTTGTATTCGATATGGATTCAGTGTTAGTTCCAAGATTAAGAATTTGTTTCTTGTTATCCTCGAGAAAAATTGACGCATAGCGATGTTTCCAGTCCCCCAGTTTTTTCATTGGGATACATTTTCATTTTTCAGCTAAATCAAACTTTTCCTTACATGTATTATATATACTAAATTGGCTTTGAAGTCGCATTGTCGAAGATTTTATATAAAATTAACTCACATACTGCATATATACACAATCATGTAGGAGATTGTATCGTCAGATTGTACCACATTTCCTAACCGGGTATATAGTGGATTAAGAGCTTAATATCAGTTTCTACCGATGGATTTGCAATAAGCACATATGTGTACATTAGATTACATTCTTAGTTTATGCAGACTTTGGTTTATTTTTCTGGACACATTTGAACTAATTTGTTTCTGTGCGCAAAACATAAGACACAAGTTCATATATATTATTTCTCTCAACAAAAATTACATAACTATCATTTAATTTAACGATATCATGATAACCACGAAATTTGATAAAGAATTTTCTCTAAGTATCAATAATTAATTTAATACAAAAGTAAAACGAACGTTCTTCGGGCATCGACTATTGCAACTCACTATGAAATTTCTCGCAGTCTCTCAAATTGCTCCGGTATCTCTCTCATTGACTTCACGCAGTATGATCACGTATTGCGGCTAAAATATTGTGAACAATAACTAGTATTAACATGACATTATATTGTAACATGCGGCTCCGCGTTACAACCCAACGAAGTTCAATTTTAATATAAATATATAGTTCTCTTTAAGGTCAAATAGTCTAATTCTGGTTTTACACAATATTTCTTGTAACTGTGATTTAAGAAACAATCTCTGTTAGATTCAAGCAGTTTTAATTGAGATTATTTGAACTGCAAATTTACTTGTAATTAATATGGTTTTGTTTAATAATAATACTCACCGCGCGCAATACATAGGTAACATCCAGTGGATTTATGTGACTTAACCCTCAAAGCCACTAATTTATACATTTTTTGTGAATTAATAATGCCTACATGACCACTTGTAGTGCAATTAAGACTTTACGGATTTATATTCTGTATATTTCTAAATCATTTATACGAAACACAGTGGATTCAGTGGGTTTATGTGATTTAACACTCAAAACCTAGCATACAGTGGATTATTGTAAAAACGAAAACTTGGATTTATATTTTCTGCTTATTGTGACTACTTTTATACGATTTTTATCTTTGCTTTGCAACATTTTGATTAATAAATCAAACTATGTTCTTTACTCTTCTCACATCACCCTTCGGGAAAGGGCCAGGGACTAATCATGAACGCGGATCGTAATAACAGCTACCAGATATTAGGTAGGAGGGCAATATCGCACTAAATCGTCAACTAGCTCACAGAACCTCTTACATTAACTACAAAACCTCCTACAATATAATTGATAAAGTTTATAACATCTTGGCTCCAACTCAGCATAAAATCTTTATCATAAATTTTGTTTGTAAATCTATGGACAGATCATCAACCAGTACTAATCATGCTGCGCGACGAGGAGTTTCTGTACTTTAATTTCTGATTTAGTAGAAGAAAATAATAAAATAGGTCAGATCAATTGTACCGCTGAATTTTCAACAGCTAAAAGTAAGACAATAATTTGCTACCTGTAATGAATCGCTTATATAGCTGCGATAATTTTGCTACGAAATCAAGCGACATTTCTCTCACAGTGATTTCAAGTTTTCTGACTCATCCTAACTCTTGCTACTGCGTTGACTGGGCACAATCTACAAATTGGAATAGCCTAATTTTTAGTCTTGTGACGTAGCCACACATTAATTCTGCTTGAATTATCGTGACAATTACGATATTATTTGTCATAATTTTCCACACATTGTAGTCTACCCGTTGATATCTAATGGCACCGAAGTAGGCAAAAATGCCACAACCGTTACGGCTATGGTCAATATGGCAGGTTCAAACAACAAGTCTGTCCAAACAATTGTCTAATCTCTTATACATCTTTCATTCGCGACATTTGACGGTGAATATTTGCAATAGTTCTCTTCAGGGCCAAAACATGAAATTCCTCACTCAGGCTTCGTAGTTTAATGTTTAACAGCGCATTGCTTGTCACGTTGCATCGGCTTATAATAATGTTTTGGCTTTATATTCTCGTTCGTTTTTTCTAAAACATTTAGGAAATCGTTGTCGTTTCTTTTATTAATCGGATTTCTACGTTTGGCAATCTTCTTGCTGTTCCTGCAGATCATCAACAAGAATCATTAAGTGCTTTGAACAGCATTTGCCACATCCTGCTTCTTCTATTATTCTGGGTAATGTTTGTCCCTAAACCACAATCAGGATACACAAAACAAGGATATATGAGGATTTCTGAATATCTGCCTCTGCTATGGTAATCCCATAATCACGGCATTATACGCTGAATACCTTCCTAGTTGATTTCATAGGACGTTGAATTACACCTTCAGGTATTCCGTCACCATAGCATTTAAAAAACTTATGGAGTTTTTAGGAGTTCTCATCCACCATAGCAAGCTACTTCCCAGCCGATCAAAACATTTATATCCGTTATGAAGGCACCTGAGGAATCGAAAAGGACTAAGCAAAAACTCTGCAATTTATTGGTCGTCCGGTGACGAAGAAATGCTTAGTAATGTCCATGAAGGGCTGCATCAATTCATTAGCATTATAGGAAGCAGCAGATTTGTTGTCAAGCGAACTGCGAAATTCGTCTTCAACTGTTGAAAAGTAACATACCAGCGTAAAAAGGCAGTTTTCGTGTCTTAGTGAATTGCGTTTCAACATGCTCCTCAGAAACTGCGAACTACACATTATTTTGGACTCACTTTGAAGGCCCAACTTCTCGCTGAAACCTTCTTATCCATCGCAAATCATGTTCAACAATTTAACTCACAACGTATTAACATTGGCACCAGCCGTCTTACAAAGAGAAAAATGCTCTGAAACTCATGTTCAAATATCAGTAGCTGGCCCTCCTTTTAAGTTTACACACAGATTCTGAGAGGGTTTACCCTGCGTTATTTTCACAAGTCTGCTGCCTCACAACCTGTATTTTCCTCCAGATTTCAGAATAATTTATCCATTTCATTATTCACCAAGGTACTAATTTAATAATCAAACCTATAACAATTCATTTCTGGGGTCATTCACTTAGTCAGAACACTGAACGATGTGCCTCCGAGTATGTTACATATCAAACAAATATGATTACCCGCACACTTTCCAACAACATCACGCCTAACCATCGTTAACATCGACTTTATTCATCTTACTCAGGTAAAGGGCACTAACAATAATGGATAGATTTATTCGATGAATGCGGTGTTATCTTTCGGCACAATTTTGGCAGATGAAGCCACTTATGTTTGTGTCTCAGCATGGATAGCATATCATGGTGTTTCTAACCAGGTTATTACCGGTAGATTTGCATGCTCCTCTTCTTATCACTTTAAAGCTCCCTTATGGTTCATGAGTTGCGATTTACGTCAGACCATCTCTTACCAACCACAGTTTAATGGTATAGTGGAGAGAATACATAGGAAACTCAAAGCTGCTTTAGAATCTTCATCCATTAATGACAACTAGGCCGATGCATTACTCTTAGTACTTCTTTTAATGCGTTCTCGTATACGCAATTCTATTCTCACATTCGCATCATAATTTTTGTTGGCATGGACCAACGCCTGTCTAGTCAGCTTCCACGTTTACTATATGCACAGAATGACCCAGAATTTGAAGCTTCTTACATTCGACTTCATTACAGGAGTATATCAGCGCAGGAACCAAGGCACGCTCCTCTTCCATATTTTGGTTCATCCGATGTTCCACAGCTGCAGAAAATTACTTGTTCTCGACGATGCTGCTGTTGCACCTTTATAGCCTAATAATGAAGATCCTTATCTGATTTTACTGAGACATTTCTAATGTCTAATCATTATACAAGATGCGACACCAACTTCGGTAAGCAGAGACAGTTTGAATCTTTATATCGACCTGCCTGATATTGCAAGTATGTATTAGGCTTTGCGAACCTAGTAACAAATTAGTTCAGTTGTGACCAGAAGGATAAACCAAAGGCAGCATGAACGGAAAGTATAATCTCATGCACATTCGTTTCGTGCTTACTGGCGACTCATCAGTAGGAGCCGGTATTACGCCCTTTAACCACTATATATTCGGTAGAATAATGTGGAATAATAGGACGGTACAATCTCCTAGACGAATGTTTAAACCTGTAATAGTGAAGCTAACATAATATAAAGTCAACGACAATACGACTTCAATGCTAACTCACACTATATAATATACATACCGAGTCTGTAAAGGATACTAACACTATGGCTATTGTGTTAGTAACTGATACCTTTTTTAAATCGATGAGTACCGGATACTAACACTATGGTTTCCGAGTCGGTACATGATACCAACCTGATGGATATAAATTTATGCTAAAGTTCACCCAAATTGAGAATTACAACAATTTCCGAACACCTGTTACTCCAGTTAAACCATACACTCTGGCCTTCATGGTATCATGTAGCGACTCGGAAACCATAGTGTTAGTATCCGGTACTCATCGATTTAAAAAAGGTATCAGTTACTAACACAATAGCCATGGTGTTAGTATCCTTTACAGACTCGGTATATATATTATATAGTGTGAGTTAGCATTGAAGTCGTATTGTCGTTGACTTTAGATTATGTTAGCTTCACTATTACAGGTTTACACATTCGTCTAGGAGATTGTACCGTCCTATTATTCCACATTCTTCTACCAAATATATAGTGGTTAAAGGGCGTAATACCGGCTCCTACTGATGAGTCGCCAGTAAGCACGAAACGAATGTGAATGAGATTATACTTTCCGTTCATGCTGCCTTTGGTTTATCCTTCTGGTCACAACTGAACTAATTTGTTACTAGGTTCGCAAAACCTAATACATACTTGCATATATATTAGTTCTTCGCAACAAAACAGTATTTAACTGCCTGATATTGGTCATATACAAACTTATAAATGTGTTTTAGGCGCTCAAGCCAATGATCCAAGCAAGTAATACCTTTCTTTTTATTACGTATAAATTATAGATTTTTTAAATAGTTATCGTTTATTTTTATTGCACGAGTCTTGCACTCTATTTCATGTGAGGTTATCAGCTCAGATCCACAGGATTCATAATTCATAATCACATTTCACACATAGTATATCCAAATGTTCTTAACCAACAGTTGTGTTGCGTCTATAAACCGTTGTTCGGTTTAATACTATTTCTGTAGCAAAGATTTGGCAGATGTAATTTACATATTTTAAACTTTTGATTTTCTCGTTGCATGGTTTATATTCGAAGCTGCTGTAACGTACGGCTCATGTCTGAGCACACATTTGATTTATGTGATCTGACCAGCTAATTCAAGCTACCACCAAATGTATAAACAATAATTAATCATCGGATTAATGTAATACTACGGAAAATTACTAAAAATATAGCAACGTAGTCAGTTATGTCCTTCACGTATTCACTCGCGAATATCATGGATCATAAATTTAATCCCACAGTAGCTAATTTTGCCTTATCAGAAGCTAACAATTTTGTTGCAAAGAAATATGGTTATTTAGCATTAAACTATTGATGAAGCAATTATTATAATCAAGATTGCGGTCTTGATGAAGCAGTTCACGAGTTTCAACCCGAGTATAAACACATTACGATATATTTCGTAAACATATGGGTCGTGCATTAAACAATAGTTTAACTGTATTCAAAATCTTCCCTTCAGTTCTACGCAAACCTTGTTCGGAGATTTGTTTTTTTTCCGTTTCCAATGATTAGAGTGATGTTGCGGTTTCATTTATATTGTCGACATATTTAAAATCAATTCAAAATAAAATACACACTTTATGAGTTTTTATCCACGCTATTTCACTACTTCAGCTAGCCGTCAATCAAGCCAAAAATTTGTTGCTGCTCAATTCGAAAGTGATTATTGTTTTTCTTAACAATCGGATTTTTATGTTTGACAATCTTCTTGGAAATGCCGCAGATCCTCACCAGGAATCATCAGGGCCTTCATTACAACAATTGACACATCCTGTTTCTTTTAAACTACTGGTTTATGTGCATCTACCAACAAGATATCTAAATGCGAACAGGATACAAATCGCAGGGATCTAGAAAGATTTCTGGATATGTGCCTCTGTTTGTTATTCTCACAGTCAGTGTTGTAACGACACAAATTAATGGCCGACATATTGCGTAAATTAAATTAAATTTTATTTACGTTGCACCAATGAGAAAAAAGCGAAACTTGCCGTTTAACCAATAGTGTGCAAGTAGACATATATTACTATGGCATGCTATTTAAGCACGGCAATTTACCATGCAAGTCAGTTGTCGCATTTGCATTCTGCTTTGCGTTACGCGTGTGCGTTCTGTCGGCTGTCAATACCTACGCTGGTGATTTGATTGTTTTACCAACAATTGGCTACATCCGTGACTCATCTTGTTGCGGTACAACCAGCGAGACGAGCCAATTAATTGCAGAACCTGAACGACGTTATCCACATCGTGATTATAACTCGACAACGGGAGCAACAACAACCAGAGTCCACCCAAGGCTCTAGAACATCTTCACACTCTGAATAATTCAGGAGAACGCACGACCAGGCCCTCTTAAGGGCCCCCTATCAGTAACAAATCTCTATTCAGAGCACCGTAACCGAGTTTGTAACGTCGTACGGCATTTACTTGAAGCCGGGGCGTTTACAGTGTGTACCTGGTTACTGATTTCTGGCTTTCTTAAAGGTCAATAACTCTATTATTTATACTTTTAAATTCGCAATGTTGCAACGCAATGCCATCAGTAACTGTAACGTTAAAAAGATATTGTATATTCAGTTGTTTTTGCTATTTGTTTGAATACGTTTATTGGTTGCCCTGTTTAGTAGGCGCATGTAGTTTATTCTAATTGTTGTTTTATAATGACTAAAACTGGTGAACCTAGTGAAAAGACACAATCAGTTCAACAAACGGTTAGATACCAGTTATTTTATTTATTTGCAGAAATTTAATTGAACTATTAGATTACTTTCTCCATAACAATTTAATATTTTTTGTTTTTGTTTAGTATACTAAATTTTGCATGATTGTTATGTAATAATAATAATAATTTTAACTGGTGACAGAGTCCATCTATTTCGACAGTTGTGAAAATCAAGATGCTTATCAAAGTTAGGATTATGTATGAGTATGTGTGTGATGGTGACTAACGAATGTACATACCCAATAAAAATAATGGGACTGATACAGAATGTGTAAGAAATTTTATGCCGATAGCGTTGTGGTAATTACTCGCGGAATTATATGAAGTTTTCTGTAACTAGAAAATTAATTTAAACATGATTTTTTAATTGTTCATGTGTATACCGTTTGTCTTTGCAGTATTGAGTATTCGGCGAAGTTCCCGAATGGAGTAGGCATCATTGACTTGGAATCGTAAAGTATCGAAGACAGTGAACGGCTAAATACTCAGCCTTGTATTATTACAGAAATCTACTGTAGATGCTGAAATATGATACCTGTTTTTATAATAACTAGAGACAGCTATGCGTCTACTGTCTGGAGAAAGACAAGGGGACCATTGTTTTCAATGGGTACTAGCGTAGCAATTCTTAAAATGCCGGTTTAGTGGCCGGAAAATTGACTTGCGGCTGCGAAAGTAGTAAGCTGCGCTTCCAGTCAGTAATACCTATGAATGCATTAAGAAAACGGAGCTTAACTGTTGCTTCGGTGGGACAAACGTTTTTATCTCTAATGATGTATGGTTGTATTGAGTTGAGAAATAAAACAACGAGTGTATGTTGAGACTCTATGGACGAAGGGGATAATATTTATGCTGCGGCTAAACCATAAGGGTTAGAGATTATCGAAGTGAAGTCCTGTGTTGTTCTGGCTACGAGGTAAGACGCTTCCCAAATCAAGAAGCGATCTGCTCTAGGAAACTAAAGTGATAAAATTCATTGGTGTACTATACGTGAGGCTGGGCGTAGACTTTGAATAAATTAAGTCTCTGGATAGGATATTGTCTTGAAGCAAATTAAACGGATTTGTTTGAAGAGTTTTCACTTCCATTCGTTAGGGTTTACAGGGAAGTCTAGTGACCCAGAAATGTGATATCCACTTGTTGGACTAAAACTATCATTGTCATGGCTATGAAAGGGTTTACAGTCGATTAAAATGAGGGAAATGGAACCAAGTTCCTTTCAGCGATTTATTCGGATTGAGTTTAAGGCCAGTCGCACTAAGGGAAGCTTGCAGCAAAGATAGCAGCTTATTGATTGGAGATGTAAGTGAGCTGTGTGTCTTTGGATTACTAAATATTACCGCCATATCAGTATATTTCAAGAGCTTGTGTTTGTTATCCACAACTTGGATCTGTTCTTGTGCTAAGTTGAAAAGTATTGGATTAAGTGCCAAGCTATACGAAGCTCCAGAACGGATAGGAACTGATCTCGAAAAGCCGTTGCTGATCTAATCGCCGAGAAAGTGATTGGATCAAATTTATTAAATTATCTTTAAAGAGGATAGTCCAGTTGTGTCCCTAAGAAGGGGAGGAACATCATTGATTCAAGATGCTAGCTAATGTAGTTTATGCAGAGCGTCCACTTAGAAAACAATGTTGATCTTCTAGATGAGAGGAACTATCTCTTGATTTAATGAAAGATTTTACTTCGTTGTAAAGAAACCTGTCAAGCATTTAATTTAACGACAGATCCTTGAATAAAGAGATCTTCGAAATGCCGCTTTTTGGTATAGACGAGATCGTCCACTTAGGCCAATCCTGTGGTAAAGTAGTAATTGCGAGACACTTTTCAAAGGCTGGCAAGCAATGACATGGTTCCAGTTAATAAAAGGCGTCCTGCCAACAGTTATGCTGATTGAATTATTGTTTAGATTGAATGTCTGATTGCTTGAACGACATGGGCTAGGGCGACGTGAAATCAGTGCAGTCTACCGGTGTGCCCAACGCTGTTAGTAAATTATTTTAAATAAATTCTCATAAATTAGTCAAACATAACAATAAAAAGTTTTACTTAATGTTGTACATTTGTACAATGATTGTTGCATAGCAAAATGCGACAATATTGATTAACTATGTTTTAATGACATGCCTGTAAATTTGTTTTGGTTTTTTTACATTAGAAAGTCGTACCTAGTCTCAGAAAATTTAATAGATTAATAATTTATTTTACAGATTAGTAGTAATTTTTGTCAATACAATTGCAAAAGTTTATGTTATCGCCAGAATTCAACTCGAAAGTAGCATGGTATTTTACAGTCAAATTTTTAAAGTAAGCGGATTAAGTTCGACTATATGCATAAACTCTACAAGGGGAACCAGGAAACACACAATGAAGTACATACAAATGCACCAATTATTTGTCGGTTTATATTAAATTCACTACCGAAATACTTAGTGAGGTTTTCTTCAATATAATTGTAAGTCCTATGATTTAATCACATTAGTACCGGTCAAGTTTTCTTGACTTTTGTAGTTGGTACCAGTATATATTAGCCGAGTTTTTATTTAACCCTTCTATATCATACCAACTGGTACAGGAGAGTTTTTTTGTCTATTTATTAAGTACCACAGTCTTTAAGAAAAATGTTCTATTAAGCATTAACCTGCGCTAGAGCCAACATCGGCGTCACTTTCATCTACTAAACGAGCTTGTTTCTATGGTGATTTTTCGTTTAAGCCTAATTACTGCTTCGATGTTCGTAGATAGGGTACTTAGTACACAATTTTAATAGGTTATTGATTAAATCGGTTAATTTTTGGCATCCACTGTCTTCAATTTTGCTCCGGATATATCGGTTTCCAGTTTTGAAATTTTTTTTCACATCCCACAAACAATTTGACAATGGATGACAATACCTTTTCACGAACAACAGAAGCCAGATAATTAACTTATTCCCTGTCGCACAAGATGTTTCATTTAAATTAATTTTTCCGTATTCGTTCACATTTACGTAAATATAGACAGATCATTGATCTTTGGAGCATCAAAATTTCTTTTACTTCTATAAATCAAGTTTCCGAGTTTGAAGTAAACACCAATCCCGTAATCCATTAATGTTTAATATATTTCATTTTCCAGCCTGTACGTACTTCTCTGTTGTTTACGGTAAACTCAATCATTAAATACGCGTTATATTATAGTCCACTTGCAACAAAATATTAAGGTTATATCATCAATGTAATTACCTATGAAATACTTATTATATTTTGAATATTTTATGAGCATGACATAACATATATTAACTATAGTTATATTTAGATCTGTTAAAGAGATATTTTCCATTATAAAGTGGTAGTAACTTGACACAGTTGATAATGAATATTATTCTCATATCCCTTAAATAACACCTTATGCGCTTCATTTCTTCCTTCTAAGTAAACATTCACCATGTCGTGTTTTACCTCCACCATTAAAATATTGTGGGGCTAGTCACCCAATTCCATCTGCTATGTAAAATATGGTGATTAATGAAGAATAAATTCACACGGTATAGGCTACCTTGTGTTCATATACAGTCAAAAACATTGCTTTGAATGTATTGATTATGCAACTGTGGGCTGAAGTAACGCCTTGCAGTAGTAGTAGTTCACAATTATTATCAAATTAGTACATTCATTTATCATTAAAGCCGTTTTAATTCTTCTTTTATTGTCTGGTTAGTTTGTACGAATGGTTATTATAAAGGAATTCTCGTATATAACATACTTATATTTTAAATTGATAGCTAGATTGCTCACAACGGTTGAAGTAGAAGTACATAACTCATACATAGTACTATTTTTATCGGCTTTTTTACTAGAGACTTTCTCGTCTACTGTTTTGTATGAAATAAATTATGCATAATATAACTTCAGATGTAATTGATTAATATATTTCATTATCCTTTATTGTACTGCTTCTGGAGTATTTGGATCTTTCTATAGGGTTTCAAGTAAAAGCCGCATAATCAATATCTTATGCACTTGAAGTTCAATATCATTTTAAATTGTAGTGTTTCTTATCTTATAGCAGTATAGGAACTTGTCAAGGTTCTAATTCCAACACCAGTATTTAATCATTAAAATCAATATGAATGATTGATGATTTACTGTCAAATTAATTCTAAAACCAAGCTTAACTACTCATGTTATTGATATCCATGTTAATGGTATGCAACAATAATTCACCGTTCTTAGGGTCGGCTGAGATAATTATAATTTGCTTTTCTGAAAATCTAAATCTTTTCCTTTACAACGGCTTCCTGTCTATATACCAAGACAATTTTGCACAGTATCTGTCTCAAACTGTGAGGTTACGAAGTGTATGGTTATGTTTAATATTTGATATTATATAATTGTTAATCGCAATAGCTGACCTATTATATAATAGCTGCGTTAAGTCATTTTAATTGTAGAATTACACTCGTGATAATCGAACCTCATTTAATAAATTAATGTGTTGGCTGAACCCAGATCGAATGCGCTTGAATTTAACGTTAAACAATCTTAGAGGAACTTTAAAAAATATTCTGTAGCTATTGGCATTCAATTGATCTTATTAAGATTAACGAAATATTTGAATTTTTGGTTAAATTAATCTTATTCTTAAAATTTGTTTTATTGCAAGTTATCAAATGGAACTTAATGTCGGCGTTTCTTTGGCATCTTATCTTATGCCATTGGAGTAAAATTTGTGAAAAACACTGAGAAATGTAAACAAGATAGATTTGACCATACTTCTAAGACTACTTTGGGAAAAATTTCCACTTAATCATACAAGGAATCAAAAAGGTTCTTAAATACCTAATATTCACGCTTCCCACGTGGAACTGCTGTGACTTATCATCATAATCACAACAAGAATTTTATAAATATTCGTATCCTCCACTTGGCTCATCAATAGTTTATTCCAAATCTTGAATATAGAAGGGGCCATTAGTGTAGAATTAAAATAACAGAAAGTATATTTTTGTTCTGGACAGTATGTTGAATTTTAGTAAATTGGAAAACGTAGTTATCATTCAAACTCGAATATGATTTTCTGTTGAATACTGTTATCAGTTCAAATACTTGATTTGAGAAAGTGTGAGTAAAACTATTTTTTCATTAATTTTCTTCACTTTAGAGTTCAAAACTATTTAGGATATATTAGAGTTCAACCAACTTGACTTCAAGTCACTCTGTCATGAGTAGAAGGAGACTAATACGCGACTTAAAAAATAATGATAATCAATGGCCTTATTTAGCCAAATGCTTGTTATATATAGAAATCAAATTTATTTACAAACAAAATGTGGAATCCTGAAACTCGTTAGTAAAGTTTCAGCTAATCAGTTAACTGAACAGATTGTTTTTCATGTTCATTGCTTAATTTTACTCTATTACATTGAGTCGATTGCTAACTAGTGATATATTGCACTTCATTACGATATCGATTTAATGGTTTGTTATTGTTATCTCTATTCCATTTCTAAAATAAAAGAGTTGTAATTTCCCTTATTTATTTCTCATTCACATGTGGACATTTTATGAAGCCGGAATTAAGGCTGCCTTAATCATTCATGTTCATTCAATATCAGTGTCACTGGGATTGTCAACAGTGTACAATTGCTAGGCGCCGTTACACACCTCTTCATAGTCCTACCTTTGATTTATCTTGTATTTTTAACTTTTGGGTTTTGGTGACCTTAGTCATAAAACAAAATTTTTTATACTTTCAAGCTTTTATCGCTGCGACATTGTATAAGCTTTCTCGTGTTGCTGATTTGCCATTGCAATCGCTACTGTTTTGCTCTTTGACAATTTTTAATAAATGTAGGCCCGTAGCCATAGAAATTCCGGCCTCACGACCGGCCGGCCCAAGCTAGTCAACCCGGGAAAGGTAGCACGAACTTTGCCGGGTCAAAAAGGGATACAGCAATCATCCCGTTTCATGTGAAGCTTCGGGTTTGGTCTAGCTGCGCAGTAACTTTTGTTAAATGTGTAATGAGGGAATGAGAGCAAACATTCCAAACGTGAAGGTCTGCTGAAGGAAACTTTGGCCACTGACATTTGGGCAAATAGTACTCATCAGCCTTGATTGACAGACTATCTAGGAGGACAACTCCGAATACAAACCATCACTAGGAATGGGCGATCTAGTGTTCTTTTACAATCCACATATAACCATGAAAAATACAAATTACAATGATTGCATCGGCGTCGCGCAGTATACAAGGGGCCGTCTTGTCTGCTGAGCCGCGCAGAGTGGACAGGCGAAATCAGGCTACTGCAGGCTACTTTATCTCTGATTCTGCCTCCTTTCCTTCCCCTTCCTCTTTTAAATCTAAGAAGAACGCTCTTTTAGACTATGAATATGGTTGGTGTAGATAATATCACTGAGCCCAATATCAGGTTGCTAAATATCGAAAAAAGTTCTGGTAGACGATCATTTATTACACCTAGGTTAGGTTTTAATGTAGATGCATTTGATGTGCGAACATTAAAACAATCTTTGAAAACAAGAAGCTCTGGCACATACGTTAGGTAATTTAGAAATCGACGTATGTTGCGTTTCTGAAACCAGAATACAGGATCCTACGTGCATTACTGAACTGGTTGTACTATCCCTATCTATGCGTTATTGGCTTCGAACATCTGGTTCCACGGAGTTCTCTGAAGCCGGTAAATGGGGCGCTGGTATTGTCCTTAGCGCACGAGTTGAAGCTTGCTTAATTGATTAAATTCCTTTAAATAGTCGACTGTGTGCGGCACGTTTAAATACATGTACTAAAATCAATGAAAAACCCGTTCTCAATTTTGCTTCTTCGTTGTGTCTGCATATACTCCTTCCGATTGCAACATAGACGAAAGCAAGAACGCTTTTTACTCAGAACTAAGCTCCTTACTAAGTAGAGCACGAAATTCAGATATAGTCTTGGTTATGGCTGAAATGACTGATTAATTTTGGCGCTTAAGTAACGCAGAATTTCAATTAGGTGGAAGATACACTTTAAGCTCGACGCACAACGATAATGGTGAAAGGCTTTTGGATAGCAGCGTGGAACATTAAATTTAAGTAGTACAAACATCAGGCGTAGTGGTAGACATGCATTACATGGCATCCTCTAGCACCCGGACAACGGTGGACTCAAATAGATCATGTAGCAATTGGTTATTGATGGCGTTGTTGCATCCAGGATTGTCGTTCTTTTTGGAACACATGTCGACTCGGAACATGCACTTATCCTTTGTAGATTTGCACAAAAATTTTCCGAGAAAACAAATAAGAATAAACCACAAATTGATGTCGGAAAACTCGAACAACCGTGCTTCCGACAAAAATATGAAGTTATTCTAAAGTCCAAGCTAACTGGTCTTGATGGCATAAATTCGAATTTACTTTGGTCAAAGATAAGTTCTACTATGCACAATGCAGGTACTACTATATGTGGCATTGCAGGCCCCCGTAGAAATAAATCATTGGCTCTGTAAAATCTATGGAAATACTCGAAACAAGGCGCCAAATTCCACTTGTCTTGGCTTATAATAATACTCGTTGCAATATAAGACACCAACTTAAGCGCAGTTTAAAAGTCGAACTCGCAAACTTTTTACCAGGAAGGCTGAAGAAATGGAAGAAACGTTCGCGTCAGGTAATAATCGCTGTTTGTTCCAACTTATTCGCACAACAGGTCCGAGAATGTTAAAAATTAGTGAAAATTTAAATGATTGTAACAACTATTTAATAACTGATAAAATAAGTCACCTTGTTAGATGGGCTGAACACTTTAAAGATCAATTATCTTGGACACTCGCGTCATTCCTAATCTCGAAAACGCCTGCATAAACAGTTTAGAATTTTAGTCTCGTAGAAACATTAGAGTTTAAGTACGCGACGCAATCCTATCTATTAAACGCCGCAAGGCTGCAAAGAACTAGTTGATACTGTTGGGCGTTCTATGTATCACTTCACCTGTCTGTATATCTAAAAGCTTTATCTGACAAGTCATTGTCATTATCTCGTTTAAGTAGTTCCAGTTCGGTCCAGTGTCACTTATATGCACTTAAACCTAGGCTCGATTTTTAACGCATCACTAAATAATAGTAGGAACCAAAAGTTGCGCGAATCAGTATCGGGAGCTTGCTCTGTTAAAGGATTAATAACATTAGATTGAGTTTTGATTATTTGTGATTGAACAAGAATATCATCATTTAACCTTTTATTATTTTACTGTCTATTAAATTAGGTCCCTTTTACATTTATTTATGAACGTTTGTGTTAATTATTACAATTTCTTCACATTATTCCTGTGATCTTTCAGTGGGTAAATTACATATGTGATCTTGTTTATTTTAATTTTTTATCTTAAACATATTATTTTATTAAACCTTGATCATTTCACCTGGTAATTTTTTGTCACTCTTGTATCTATATTCATTTCCAACCAATGGGGTCAATCATAGATGCTTCATTTTAAAGATTAGAATAAAGCCATTTGTCTGACGCGTGTGATGCGGAATTGACGTACTTAACTTAAGTTTAACGTAGATAGACATGTGTGTAATTATATTTAACTAACCGCTTCACAGTTTTATACACATAAAACGCATTCCTATCCAGTGAAACGTCAATTTTTTTGTTAGACTGTTTTCCATTTAAGGCTTATACGTGCTAGTAATTCTATTTCATTGAATACCTTACAGACATAGACTCACATGCGTGCACACACATTACAGAATTGGTGTGAGATCTGCCAGAAAGTTAATAATGAGCTGTTTAAAATTTCAGGATGAATGTCGTCATTAGCTTATCGTAGAAAATGGAACTTGTAATAACGTCCCAAAATGTTGGAATGAATATTTGGTCAGGTGTCGTAAAACGCTTGTTGCGCACATTATATATGAGGATGTTGATCAATACTTCCTAGCGCAAAACATTTCTTTTAAAGATCATAAAATCTTACAGCCAAAATTCAAGTCAAGAACAATATATATATATATATATATATATATATATATATATATATATATATATATATATATATATATATATATGAGACAATGAGTGAAATCCGTATTTTGATTTGCAATAGATTAAATTTGCATTATGCGATTATATCTTTGTATGTGAGTGCTAGTTTATGCTTGATCCAAATCATCAGTATTTTTATTATTAATCAATAATTTCACATCTCGCTGTGACTTATCAGTGGTTTTAACCAATGTATTGCCTTGTTATGCATTCATCTTATTATCAGAACTGACGTTCCTTATTTGTCTGCTTTAAAACATGATGTCACGTAGGAAATACAATATGATGGAACGTTCTAGGTAAAAAATCTTCTTGAACCACTGAAAATAGTATGTAAAAATAAAATCATTGGCATAAGCACACAACAAAAATCTTCTAAAAAGTTTTGAAATCATAGTCTTAACTCATAGAAATGGAATAACATCAGAAATTCGTTCTTCTAAATCACAGGCCTGTAAACAACTGCAAAGCGTAGCAATAAAATGAATCAAATTTCATAAAAATCAATAATGCCAAAGTACAAATCCATTAAAATAATGGTAAAAAGTTATTTCACTGCTACCTAAAATCTGCATATTGAACAAAGCTAGAGATAAAATCGATTAAGAGTTTTCACAGCGCTTATAGTCGTGTGTTTTTGTTAAACCATGTGTGAGAAAATTACCATAAAGTTTGCTATTCTCTAGGAGAGCCCGTATGGCCTGTTGGTACAAATGTTCTAAACATTTTGTAATAAAATCAAACAAAATTTGATTGCGCTGGTGATAGTAACGATTATTTATGTAAAGTTTTCTAACTTGAAGTAAACACCAATCCCGTTGTATTTAACCAGTCGTCGAACAGCATAGCAAAACTACCGCCGGTCTCATGTACTAACAAATTTGGACTTTCCATGATCATCATCAGAGTACGACGGCAAACTGACAATCGAGGATGAATGTGAAATGCATATATTTGAATAGCAAAATTATATATCCGGCTCTCACATTATGTATTCTCGCATAAATTATACTTGACTGAAAATGCCGGTTGCAGCTTTCATCATATATATATATATATATATATATATATATATATATATATATATGAAATACAATTAAACAATAATTGATTGCGCGGGTGTTGGTAACGTTCTTTAAATGAAGTTTTTGTGCTTAAATTAAGCTCCAATCCAATTGTATTTAACCATTCGTTGAACGACATAGCATGTGACCGACGATAGTTTTGCTAATTTATTAGACGACTGGTTAAATACAATGGGATTTGTATTTACTTCAATCTCGCAAACTTTATTTAATGAATTTTTAAAATAATTTTATGTACCTCTTCTATCGTAATTAGACATACCAGTTGTTTTGAATATAGCCCTGGAGTGTATCGATTTTATGTGCATTTTTAAAATGTACAATTCTGTGCTATTATGCATTATAATGGCAATTGGGTACTGCTTTGTTAAAAGACAAAAGTAGAACGTATGTTCCATATGTTTTATTATAAAATTTCTACATGGGAAACTGATTTGATGAAACTTCACACTTTGAAAGTGCTTAACAGTATTTAGCGAGTTTAATTGGAGGCTTTCTTGGTAAGAAATGTTAAACAAATTAATTCATTGACCTTAGAGTTTTATTGCGTCAGTTTCGCATTTTTTCTTAACGCGATATTTATGTTTTCGCCTGTTCGAAAATATTTCATGTAGGATAGTGGTCTTTAGTGCATATTATATTATCTTTTACAAAACTGTCACGGGCATGCATGTTTCTGATTTCGTTTAAATGTAAGTTTCGGTCGTGAACATTAATCTATTGTCATACCGATCCGTAGACATTTGTCAGCAGCCGAAATGAGTAATTATGGAATAATGCTCAACTAGGAAATCGAATTGTAGACATACGTAAAACGTGAACGAGCCAACTCAGTTTATGGAGACCTCTTTGTTTGTTGAACGTGAAGCTCTTGTTGGCAGAAATGAATTTATTTCTGTTGATTTAAGTTTACTATGTTTCTAAAACAGTGGTTGTGGAGTGCCTGGCAGTCTAAATAAAATATAATAAAACTTCACATGGAGATACATTGTACACTTCCATTAAATCAGAGTGATATAGCCGAATTCTTCCACAATTATTAAAGGCTGGAGAGAATTACTGTAGCTTTGCGATTCTCATACACACTTCGCCAAGATATGCAAACCTGCCAACTGCGCATCGCAGAGTTGGTGTGACTGGTGAGTGACCAGGTATATGTATTTTACATTTAGAGAGTTCAAATTTCATTCCGAAAGGCGGATCATAGGGTGCTTATATGTCTAATCTCTTTCCAGGTTAAGCATTCAGTGCAGTGTTGCGTAAGTACACAGTTCTTCGTCTATTACTTGATTAGGTATATTTATATATATATATATATATATATATATATATATATATATATATATATATATAGTCATGAACCCATTAGATATGGAAGAGAAAACTGTCCGATTAGACTCCTATAAGCTCACTAGGACTGATGAGGGCTTGGCGTCTTTGAGGCACTCACTAGTTAATAGGACAATTACATACGATGCTGTCCTGTCTTAAAGCTGACATTTCCACTTCTATGTGTTTCATTGGTAAATATATTATTATTAACTAGATTCCGCCGTATATCACTTTTTTATTTAATAAAATGAAATGTTCTATTTTTGAATTTTTTTCGAATTCGTGGCTATATTGTCATTTTGATTTTTCATAACATTTTTCACACAATTATACAAAATACTGAATTCGGACAGCTTTGACTAACATTACCTCTAGTGGTAAATTTGTGTATTAATTCGTTTTATACGTAAATGCGACGAGAAAATCAAATTAGAACATTGAAATCCACTGGTCCAAATGCACCGTTGAAGTCAGTTAAGTTAACTGACGAGAGACGTCGATATGCCTTGCCTTAGGGCTAAAAATATTATTTGTACTCATCATTTCCAGCCACACAAAAGTCAAGTGACTAATGTTTCACTGCCATATAACCATAAGGAGTGAAAAAAAGTATATAAGTGAATTTAGATAAATTATTATTGAGATTTACGAGAGAGGGAGAGGGGTAGAGAGAAGGAAAACCTTGCTACTATGAGTAAATTTATCAGGATAACTCACAGAAATGAGGCAAACTAAACCTCTTCACAACACCATTATGGCCAAGTTAGCATTCGGGCATGGCGACACCATGACAAGTACAACTTACAATAATTATTATCTGTACTCCCTCGTTCTGATCGAAATCCAGATTTTTCGTTTCTAGTGTGTGATTAACGGGAAGCACTAAGACGACGTAAGTTAATCGAAGCAAATAACCTAGTTTCGATTTGTGTCAGGTTTATAATACGATGGTTATTACACGAATTACGATTGCTTTTTCTAAAATAATAATAATGGTCGACTCACTCTAGGCAAGCTGCGCGGTCTCATTCCATATTGTATGAAAAAAGGTTAGTTACCGCACTACAAATTGTCGCTACAATCCTTAAATAGGTTTAGAATATAATCATCGTGGATTGAAGCATTGTAATTAGTTTTACACGCTGTTCATAGAGAAATACTTTCGGAAATCGGGACTGATGCAGATAATCAAAAAATGATCTGTGATGTGTTCAGTCCACCTATCTATAGGATTTTTTTCATTTTTAAATTTGTTGATACAATTGTTTATAGTTTCGCTAGCTTTTTTCCCGGACCTACTGCGCGAATAATTTATAACAAACATGGTACGATCGCTTATTTCATCTCTTAGGCATTACTGATCAAAAATGATTCACACCCCTCTTTTAGACTGCATTTCATTTGGCGTCTTGCAAGTACTTAAGTATTATTAGAAGCTTAATTAGCACGAATTTGTGGCGTATTTTCGAAAGGTTCCTTGCATTTTTCAGAACCAAATGACTACTTTTGCTGAAGCCTACAACGCCTGCATTGTGTCTAATGAACTTTATATTTGTCCACAGTAGGTCCGTATATTCACCATCTTACATATAGTTTAGGTGTGCTTATTTATTCTCCAGAAAATTTGAGTACAAATCTATAAAGTATGAGTGAATGGTAAAAGACGACATAGGTGTTTCAAAGCGAACGGCAATCCTGGATTCTAACACACCATCAAGAACAAATTACTATACAATCTTCCAATGCCGCGTTTTGCGTACGCGGGTAATAGCTGTACACGGGCAGTTACACAAAGATCCGATTGATCACAATTTCCAATTTTGTTTTGTCTTTGATCGGGTTGACTTCTTATTCGTTCAACTGGAAATGCGGTTCTATCACATCTTTGCTTTCTGGTGACGTTTCGGTGCCTACTTTCTAGCACCATCCTCAGGCAACACAGTACAATAATCACAATAGCAGATTTAAGCAAATGTGGTAACCTCGTTCCAAAACCATTCTATTTATATATATTTTTGACTCAACACTAGTTTTAATCATAGAATTTGTCTCAGTAACTAAACTCAATATATAACTATTTGTAATTAGCAGACCAATCATTACCTCACCTATCTCAAATTCCCGGTATACATAATCTCATCTCGTATGCAGAATATTGTAAGGGAGAGAGACAGTATCGAACCTTTTCTTATTTGTTATATAAGTTACATTAGTTAGTATATAACTGAAAATTGTGTGTAGTGTAGTGTGCGGCAGGATAGCTCAGTGGTTAGAGCACCAGATTCTGAAGCAGACGTGCCCAGGTTCGTATCCTGTCCGCGGCAAATTCTGGCCAGTACTTGAAGTTATTGCCACCTAATTGTAATGTATGTCGCACGCAGCTATCCTCATAGATGAAATTCAGTGTTGCTTAACCGCCAAACTTGAGCATTCATGGCACCAATAACCAAACATATCTGAACCTCGTGTTCGTCTTAGTAAAGAGTAAAAATGGTCATCTGTGCTGAAATCGGAGGAAGCATATGCAGATTATGCGAGAAGACAACGTTGATTACGGTTTTTGGCACTGATTTTTCCATACATCTTTAGGCGTATTGTACTAAGCCGACTGCTTACAAGTATCTATTCAGTTAGGCTTCACTTTGTGAGCATAGGGCAATACCGATTCCCAATTGCCCGGCTTGAGAAAACCCAATGGTACTAGACGTCCGAATCCAATAGCACGTCAATAAGGATGGTGCACAAAATTCTGTAACGCTTTTAGGATCCTATACATATATCAATTTATAATTTATCCGACATACGTGCGAGAGATCGTTGTTCTCCAGGTTGTTGCGTTGACTTTAAAACATAGGTTAAATAAAGGGAATTTTACTTTTACTATTTTTGAAATTTGACAATCTAACATTGTGTTCAGTGATATGATCAAAATACGCCATGTTCACAGCATCTAAATGGGTGTTATTGGCGGATTGAGTAGAAAAGGAAAAGGATGTTTTGCAGTAGCCTGATTTCTCGTTATTTTTAACGACTCAGTAAATATGTCGACAATTTTATTCTGCATGACGACCGAAGAAGCACAGATTCATTATATTTCGTTTAGTTCACATTTATTTATTGGTTGTAGAAGAACATTGTGTCGATAATTCATTCTGTCATAACCCATTTAACGTAGTGTGTCACTGCGTAGTAAAACTGGACTCGATGCTTGACATGTAACAGAATGATTGTTGTTTTCCACTAGACATGGCAAGTTTCATGTTACTTTTACCGGGCTTACTATCTGATATCCGATATTTGTCAGGCCGGAAATTTCTATGCCTAGGGGCCATTTCATAATGGAGAATCAGCCAATAAATTTGTTTTTACTAAATTTGGCAGAAATATCCTTACTAATTAAATTCATGAAAAATATGAAAGTTGAATTAATTTTTTTACTCTTTCGAAGGATATCTTCAAAAAGTTATATATGCTTTCCCTTTAAAGAGGCTTCTGAAAAAGTAACCTGAAACGACCAGAATAAAATTGAAAGCAGCGGCTGCAAACACCTTGTTGGGTATAGCAAAGGACAAGTAAATAACTATTCGAATGCTCGTACAGTATCATAAACATGAATATGGCCATGTCCACACATTCAGACACAAACACACAATCCAAATTATGCTTATACAATGCAGAAATTTAATTTGCATCTTTATCTGAGAGAATAATATTTTAAGGTTATGGTTTCTGTTATTTTCATTTTTTATTGAATCTTGACATGTAAATCTTAGAGATGCATATATTTTGGTTTACGATTTTTAGACGCGACGCTTGGCTTTTGCCAATTGTGTTTAATTTCACACACGTCTGAATTCAGTTCTCCAATAAAAGACCAAAATTTTCTACATGACGATCTCCCCAATCACTTTATTGAAGGTAGTGAACTTAATATAAACACCTGACCCATTATGCACATACATTTGCCAGTATAAACTAAGTATTGTTTAGAGTAGAAAAGGTAATTCATCCTTTAATTATGGGTTTAATTGCGGACCTGAATTAATTTAAATTACCTGATCTGCGTTTTGACTAACGCAGCTTTCATTGTTCAAGTAGTTTTCTTTTTGCTGTATATTTCGGCCAAACTTACCATATGTTTTTATCAGTTGCATTTTGTTTCACAAGTTTAACAAACGAAAAAAAATGCAACTCATGAAGGCCTACGGTAAGTTTGGCCAAAATATATTGCAGAAAAAAAACTACTGGAACAATGAAAGCTGCGTTAATCAAAACGCAGATCAGGTAAATTCATCCTTTAGACTGGTTTTGTCCTTACTGGGAGCTCATCGCTTACTGTCCAGAGTTTGCTGCGGACTAGGCACGTCTGATTCAGAATTTTGTGCTCTAAATATTGAGCCATCCTACCAAAATATTGAATTTGCTTAAGTACTGCATAATAATGCATTTTTAATAAAAATTACGTATAAAATTTCCCAATAGTTGGAAAATAACAATTATATTTTAGACGGTTGAGTTTGAAAACGATTATCTTACGACATTAGCCGTTGTTGCTGCTCATATAGCCTGTTTATGCGCAGTGATTTTCATTATTGAATCGGAATTTTTATACAAAATATGACTTGTAAATACCATTGTAGACATGTGCATGGTTACTAATAGTTTTCAATAGTTTATTATTTGGCGAAAATTATACTAAGTTACACTTGTTTCTCTGCCAAACTTAGTTATCTATTCAGATTGTTATCGCACTCCAGAACAAAAATTAGTTCTGTTGAACTGTAGCATTTCGTTTAGCCTTTATAATAGTGTATGCATGAGTTCGTGTTATTGCCTATACTTAAAATTTTAAATAATTTACAATTAGTTCAAAATTGGTCAGGAAAAATTCAAGATGTATTGCTGCATTAATATCTTTAACTTATATTTACAGGATGATGTTGCGCAAAGTTTCTTACGTGCTGCACGAAATGGCAATACTGCAAAAGTTTTGGAATTGATTTCTGCTGGAATAAATATAAATACATCAAACTCGGTAAGTTGAACACTATTATTGGCATCTTTATGGAATTTGTTTAAAAATAGTTTTTCGTTATAAGAATTAAGATATCTGGAAAGCTTTCAATGGTTACAGTCTCAGGTATGTGCACACTTGGATTGCCCAGTAGTCCTTTGCCCAGCAGGTGCCAAAATTACGAAAGTGGCAAATGAGCTGTTGGAAATGTGAAAGAATCGATAAAAGTCCACCACAATCAAGTTAGGTGGTGTAGGACCGGTTCATCTGTATGAGAGAATTTCACCTAATATCGTTTTTGTTGGGAACTTTTGTGTGATATGTTGTCGAATAGTTATTAATAGCTATCTTGTTTCAAATATCTAATAGGGCCATTTACGTAATACTTTCTTTTGCTGGCGAGGTTTACGACGATTTTTTGGCGTATTATATTAGGTTAGAGTAAAAGACTGTTAGAATGTATTGGTAAATTTGTCTTGCTTTGCTGTATTCTATTGTTGTATGCATGTATTGTATGAAAGTATAATTTAATTCATTTTTGTTTCGTGTATTGCGAGATTTGTTTTATTTAGACTGTATCAATTATTTCTTTAATCATTCTTATTTCCTTGTTAAATATTGCTGCTTTTTAATAATTATGCAACGGTAAAACATAGTTTTAAATATATGAATGTCTTTATGGTGTTTTTATCTCTTAATGTCACCAAAATTATTTTAATAAAAGGTATTTAGAATATAGATTTCTTTTTATCACAACTGGTGACACCATAAAGATTACCCTCCACCAAGATTTACAGAAATATTAGCTTGTAGTCCATAGACATATAAATTTCCGGTCTGATGATAGGCGAGCATTAGTTAATGAACTCGACATAAGTTAATGGGATACCGCCATCGTCTGGGTTTATGTGAAAATTCAAGTTTGGTTTAACGAAACAGTAACAATGTTACATCGATAGTGTGTGGGAATTTGTTTAAGACTAAGAAATAATCAGTTACATGTAGTTAACGGCACGAGCATCACTCATCCAACTGAAACCTAAGTGATAAATTTTAATACACAACTTTCTGTCGCGGGATAGTTGATAGCACTCGTAGGTCGGTATAATTTTGATTCCTTTACATTTTCAGGTGCACAGGTTGTGTTGACTCTTGATTGATGAGTTCTCACTTGTCCCATCACTTTGAAGCCGTCCACAATTAATTTTTTTGAAATTGTTCGTGAACGTCATGAATGTGACATCTGTGGAAAAATCATTAGGCCCCATATTTAATTAGGCTTCATCGAATGACAGGAAACATGGATTGGAGGAATCAAAGTAAAAAATTCGGAAAAGATTGGTTCACGAACAATTTAAAAAAAACTAATTGTGGAAAGCTTCTGTAAGACGAGAAAAGGGGGAACACATTAATCAAGAGTTAAAAAAATATGTGTACCTGAAAATGTAAAGGAATCAATATTATACCAACTTGCGATTGCTATCAATTATCGCGCAACTGTTAGTTGCGTATTAAAATTCACAGCACCGCACAAAGAAATTCGTCTTCATTAGCGATAAATGTCAATTCCTTTGCGCATGTCAGACCTATTTTTTACACTTAATTTCCTAAATGAAGTATTTATAATGAGGGGGCAAGGTACTGTGAATACACGGGCGCAAAAATTTCTTGGTAAATAAGTACGAGTTAATAAAACTAAATAAAAAGGATAAAATATTTCAATTCGATAGATAGGTAAAATACACAGGTGGTCATAAAATAAATTCCACAATTGCCTACTAAAGAAATATATTAGTAATAGTAAAAGTTGCCATTTTCCCAAAAAAAGTGCTATTCTAATAAGAACCCAAGTTCATAGATAGAATGAGATTACAAAAAATCTAGGATGAAAATATATATTTAATTACTCTCCCCCTGCTCTCTGTAAGTTAATAGCAGTCAAATGATCTTATTCTTTTACTTTAGCGAGTTTCTGATTCTGATTCGTTCGACCTTCGCTTCCTACAATTATTTAACGCTGGTTAGTGGATCTACTACGAACCTAGTTATTATTCTACGGCTGTTGCATTCTTTATGTCATTTATCGATTTAATTTTGATATATTCTCTAATCAATATTGTCGATCTACTACGACCACAAATCTATATGCATCTGCAACAATCCGAATTGATTGTGTATCCTGTCTCTGTTATATGACTTTCAAGATCTGATCTATTAACATGCCCATATTTGAATTTGATTTATATTCCTCTCTTACATTAATTTGGCACATGGTTTCACTAACATACATGAGGTTGCAGAATTTCATACACTCCTCGAGTGTCCAACTTTTCAATTGTATCCTTTTGGTTGGGAAGTTTAAAGCCTAGAGTAAGGGCCTGTTTAAAAATGGAGCGTATATTGTATTTCAATTCTACCGTTTTTAATTTCCTACTTAGTTTGGAGTCAGGTATTACCATGACTCTTCGATCTACTTTTGCTTTATCTGACTTCACGCACTCCTAAACCCATATAGATGACATATAAGTTATTCAGAATCACGTGGAGGATGAACTGATAAATTTCGTAAACATAGCTAATCAAGTGAGCGAACAGAATCTTACGATTGAAAAGGAATCGTGTGGCCAACTACCATTACTGAATGTCAAGTTAATTAGAAATGGTACAAAATTAGAACTATATGTTTATATGACAAATTATTAAACAGTTATTCTTCTTTATTTCAAGTCAAATCATCCATATGAAATGAAAATCGGCACCTTGAAATCTAAGAAAATTAGTAGCTTATGACACAAAACATGGAAAGAATTGCGTAAACTGCGAGAAATATTCAGTGCTAATGGTTACCCTCTAAAGTTAAAAGAAGAAACAATGATGAATATCAAAATTAAATTTTATCATAAATGGAAGTACGTAAAGACAATTAAAACAGAAAAGGATCGGCGGGTCATGGTAATACCTGACTCCAATCTAAGTAGGAAAATAAAAACGGTAGCTTCAAAATAGAATATACGAACCATTTTAAATTATTATTTTACACTGGACACTAAACTTCCCAACCAAAAGTATAAAATTGAACACGTGTCGTTAATTATATGTAACTGATAATTTGTCAGTCTTAAACAAACTCCTACACAAATACACGCACAGGCTTGGCGTACGCTTATATAGTGAATCGTCAGATGTTAAATCACTGTAATTTCACTGGGATGAGTGTATAAACGCCGTAATTGATTACTTCTCTATTCAAAACAACCGAGAGCACATACACTTACCTAGTGAGTCTTCAGTATGTTTTATTATATCTCTATAATTACATTTCAATTGGTGCCTTCATGCGGACACATACAAATATACATGACACACTCCACCTAGTGACAAGACGGTTATGCTTAAGATATATAGCAATATTTATAAATGAAACAGTTAAAACTAAATTTACTGATTCTTTTATTAAAAAATTATTGTTGGGATGTGCTTTCTGTTGAAAATGCATCCAAAACCGGAAGCCGAAATATTCTGAGTCAAATTAAAGACAGTTGATGCAAATATCTTGTTGAGTACAACAAGGATGAGGTAATTAATCTTTTTGCTGTCGTGCAACACGTTCCTTTCAAAAGTGGTATATGCACTTTAAGCTGCATAGATTATGCTTAAATAAAGCAAACTTCAGATGGGTATGGCGTTGCGTTAGGGTTCGTACTCTAGCCCCGATTAACAATGAGCTTAAATATATATATCAGTTATTTATAGGTGGAGTGGTTGCATCCAGGACTGTCGTTCGTGTTTGAATGTGTATGTCGACTCGGACCATGCATTTATCCGTTGTTGATTTCCATCCAAAATTTCGAGAAAAATAACAAAGAATGAACATCAAATAGATGTAGGCGAAATCGAGCAGCAGTTTTTTCCATACAAACGAAATTCTAAAATCTACGTTAACTGTTTTCCATTGTTAAAATTTAAGCTTAATAAAGTCCACTTGGCACAATGCAGATACTACTGTTTTGCGGCTATGTAGGTTTCAATAGAATGCATCAATAGGTCTTTGAAAATATTGGAGATTTTTTAATCAGGGCGCCAAATTCGTGTTGGTTTGGCTTATAGTAATGCTCGTAGAGCTGTTAGATGTTAACAAAACAGTTTGAAAACTTACCCTAAATCTTTTTGGACCAGAAAGATTGTAGGAAACATTTGCTTCAGTTATTAGCTGACGTTTCTGAAAATTTAATGGCACAACAGTTTATCTGTACAGTTTAATTTTGTAACTGTATTATACAATTCGATAAAACGTGTCTTTCTGCTAATTGGGTTGAACACGTCAAGGGTGAATTTTTCTTAGGCTTTGCGTCAGTCCAGGATACTGGAATTGTACGTGTATCAACAGAATTTAACGCTAATCTCGAGCACCCACCAATTATAGAAATACGAAATACAATCTTGTCAGTCGAACATTGCATAGCAGCTGCCCCGATGATTTACTTCCTACCTTATTTAAGGATTAAAGCGACATTAATTTGTGAAGTGCGTAATAACCTTCGTCGTACTACTTAGAATTATGGAATGAGTTGTCTATCTTTCCCTTTTTTCAAAAAAGGCAGCCTTAATTCGTACGATATCCAACGTAGTATAAGCTTATCTCCAGCCGTATCTGGATGTTTTTTCCGGTTATCTTAACCCGCCTCAGTACTGGAGAGAATCAGGCCGTGTGACGGCTAAATGTATATTTGACGCATTGGGTCGCAATGCTCTTTGATATTATGTCGAAATGTATTAAGCTCAGTAAATGTGTAAATAGTCAAAGTTCCCTTTACAAAAACACTGTCGCGTTAGGATTTTCAATGAATTATCGCTCAACTTGGCTACCGCTATTGCTTGAGAATATAGTACATATACGTTTCTAACAATGGATATGCAAAGTTGACATCTGTAGTCGTATTTTTGGATAGGCCAGTTTAATATCTACTGATGTTGAATTCCTTTTAAGTTAATATTTCTTTTGCTAATATAACACGAAAAGTTATTCTACAGAAAAATGCCCATATGTTACCGTCGTTCTGTAAATCATATGTTTAATTTCTAAATAGATGAAACTGTGCATCAGAACTTCCTTATGTTCCAAAATATTTCAAGTATTTACTATTCATCTATTACTTTAGGTGTCCTTATTCACACTTATTGATTTACTAACCAATTTATTTAAAAATCTTGATAATGAATTTTTATTTATGGCGATACTTTGGCGTATATGCATTACTCAGCTTAACTTTAGCCATTTAAAAATTTCTGTTTGGAAATTAATTTTTTTCTGCTTAACTCGCGGATGGTCCTGAAATTGGGACCCCAGGGGTTAAAGGATCCTTATTCTAATCTTGCGGAGAAACAATATCGTCGCATACCTGCAGCCATAGTTCTGTTAATGCCTGAAAGGCCTCTTTGTTTCGATTGTATTTGTCGTTTTAAGTCGCTTATAATGTGACTGTTGAAATTTTTGAGCTCTTGGCTTGCGTAAAAGTTAATCTTATAAGTTTGCTGACCTACAAAAACAAGTGGTCCACATTGCTTGCCTTTAGGATACAATAATTGAATTTAGCACCCCACAGTGTCTCTATTGGGCCTGGATTACGAGATAAGGCGATACTTCTTTCATCCCTGTACGAGCGATGAAGAGGGTATGTTGTCGTCAAACCCAGTCAAGATTGTTGGGGAAATGTATCTGTAGGAAGATGGAACCTGGCTGAAAATAGCTGTGATAATTACATTAGGTTTTCCAATTTTGCTCTTATTCTCTCCTTGTTATGATGAACTACATGTTTTAGCACAACAAGCGGGATCTTGCTACAAGGCGTAGTAATGTAACTTTACTTTTTTACTTTACTGCGGCTGACTCCTTTTGGAGGATAAGCCGGCTCCATTTTCATGGAGTTTCTTGGGAATTTGGTACAAGTGGTGTCTCCTCACCACTCGGCTTTTTGATCGAGGATGCACCTCTAGCCTGGCGCTAGTTTTGTTATGTTGTTCGACGACTGGTTAAATACAATGGGATTGGTGTTTACCTCAAGCTCGAAAACTTGATTTAAAGAACATTTAATGTTTTATTTTAGTTCATTGACAACTGAGTGTCAGGAAGCATTAATTAAGAGAAAAATTTATGAGCCATCAAGTTCAATACGGCTGTGATTTAAATTTCCTTAACCATCAAGCCTTGTTGTCTGCTGCACATGTTGGGACACTGTTTTAGAAGTCATTTTCGTATCCTACATCACCAAGGCAATGCATCAACTCCGGCTGTTGGCTTGAGTCGCAGAACGAGAAGCCAGTCTTCTCTCAGCCGGATACTATTTTTCACGATATAGGTCACTTGATTAAGATAAAGCATACTTTCACTAACCAGGAGGCATGTGAATATGAGAAAACGTGTGATTCCAGAGGCAAACAACCAATCAGCCACCATACCGCAGGAAAAAAGTGCAAACAACGATTTATAAGAGCAAAATTTTGTTATTCTAGTAATTATATCCAATTTTGTCTTACTCATGATAATTTAATTTAGGAACTTTTTAGTTTAACTTCAAAAGATTTATATTGCATTTTATTTTTTTCCTGAAGGCTGGTCTCACGGCTCTTCATTTGGCTGCAAAAGAAGGACTTTCTGACATTGTGCGAGAACTGCTAGTCAACGGGATAATTGTAGATGCAGTTACCAAAAAAGGCAACACAGCACTGCACATCGCCAGCTTGGCTGGGCATTTAAATATAGTTAAACAATTGATAGAGGCGAGAGCAAATGTGAACAAGCAGACTTTGGTAAGTTAACTTTGTGAGGTATTGCCATTTTGATGAAGCCGGGCAATAACTCCGTGTATATTAATCAAAATATTGTGAATTTGTCTAATAATGACAAAAATATTGTCTAATATGAACTTTAAATACAAAAATAAACTCTTTATCACATGCACAGTAGGCTTCAAAAGAGTCGAAGTCATTAAGGCAGCATTGACCAGGCAGTTTCACTACACCATATTTTTCGCTAGAATCCACAGATATTTACACATTCAACTGAGGATACAGTCTATGTGATAAAGAAACAGATTTCGAGATTAGTCGTGTGCAGCTATGAGATTCCTGCTTTGTCACTCCTTTTGTCCTAGCCATTCCTCGATGTTACCTCGTTAGCCTGACGTTCCAAATTTTTAAATACCATTCTTCAACAATCCGTAGCCAACGCAGTTGCAGCACCAGAACTAGGTAACGGTAACGGTAACGGGTAAACTTTGACATAGCAGCAATAGCTAGTCATCTACATTCAAATTTGGATGCTTGGGTCTCAATCGTCTATCGGGATAATTTCCACGTTCGCATCATAGTTCTTGGTTAGAAAGTCTGGTCAAGGACAGTATCACGCCATTAATAATTAATATTTCACTGTCATATAGCCATACGAAGATAAACAAAAAATAAGAAATTTTGTTTACGAATGACAAAAAAATTCAGGTAAACAAATTATTAGAGAGATTTATGAAAGAGTACCTAATTACTATTATTGTATTAATCTGGATAACACATAGAAGTGAGGCAAAATAAAACCTCAGAACAACACCGTTATGGCTAAGTCAACATTAGGGAAAGGCAACATCGGCAATACAACTTCCTTGCGGTTGACCATTATACACACATCTATCACATTGTAGGCGTATGAAGTTAGGTGGATAGACTTTGACGAGGCAGAACCAGCTAAAGACAACTTCGTGCATAATGGGTAGTATAGGATCCGCTCGTCTGCCAGGATGGGATCCACGTACTCATCGTAGTTCTTGGTTATAAACCCTCCGCAGCGTGGCATCGAGTTGATCTTTTTGAGGATTTCTAGTAGTATCATCTTCGTAACTTTCTTTGCTTGATTTAGCAGAGTTAGCTGCGAGGCTTGGTTGTGGAAAGCTGTATTGCTGATTTTGCTTTAATTTAAAGCCTACTAAATATTTCTTTTTGTTACTGTTATAAATTTTAACTTTTTATTATTTGTTTTTTATTATAATTATTTATTTTTCTCATGGTTGTATCGCAGTGAAGCAGTAATTCCAAAAGACTTGTATTGCTTTTCGTGATAATCTGAATTCAAAAATAAACTTACCCGAGAAGCCCTATCGTTTCCTCGTCACTGTTCATTAAAGGATTTTCTTTTTCGTCGGTATAGCTCAGTGTGAGTAATCACTAATTTTACTGGAAGCACACAATGTAACAGCTTAACTTAATAATGATAAAATGAGTGTTGCTTATATGATATGTCTCTAAAAGAGAACACGAAAATTCAGGCTGACGAAATAACTTCACTAACTCAAAAATAAAACAGTCTACAACTTAAATAATTGCTTTTGTAGAAACTAACGAAATACGCTTACTTTTTGCATTAGAACTCTTGGAATTGAGTTTCTGATTTCATTTAAATAAAATATGCATTTGTCGTTAACTACAAAGGTGTTAACTAATTCACCACGTTTTACCATTTGCGTAACTCTACTAAAGCGTTTCCACTCTATATTACTCCTATGTCAATAATCAGAACTTTGAATTTTTAAACGTGTTTTTTAGCATTCATTACTGTTGCGTTTTCACGATATTATAATTTCCTCAAATATATGTAATCACAAAAGTATATTTTAATTTAAAAATCGTTGTTTTGTAGAAATTAAAAAAGTAAATGTATTGACTATATGCGTATTTACACACGCTAAATTTCAGGCTGAATAGAGATAGTAACAGCTGATAAACAGCTGGTCGTTGCTGGCCATAAAAGCCAAATTTCATGAACGACACCGGGACATTTCACACAGAACACCATTTCTTTATTTGATTCTTCTGTTGCGGTCTTAGACTACTTATCATCACGTTCTTTGGCCTAAGCTTAAAGTGAGGTGACTGGTAACTTGGACTGTTTTTTAATAATGCAAACAGTTGGCCCAATAGTGTTGTTACATTTTTTGTGATCTTGATCGTTCACCTTATTTTGGGCCAAATATCACTGGTCTTTGATGGTGCTCTCTGTGTTGGAAACTAAGTTTAGATTTATGAGTGTATGTTGTGAACTTATTAGTTATTCTGATTGGGGTTGTCCGGGCCTGACAGTTATAAGCCGTTTTTTATGCGAAAAGATTTTTCCAATCACACTATCACTTTGGTATTTTTCCAGTAGAATATTTTTCCTGATCTGAATGTCATAGATGTGTTAAACAATACTTAGTTTATCCTGGCAAAAGCATGTATAATGAGATTTTTGTTTATTTCAAGTTCGAAATATTCGTTTCAATAAATTATAGATGTTTTATGATTAAATTGCGCCAATCTCCTTTTTCGGGAAATGCTTGATAGACGTGCTGGTATTTTTTTGTAAAATTTAGCAGTTTCTCTCAGGAAATTTGCAATATTGTACCTTTTGTAATTCGAAATTATCAAGAATGTGTGGTACAGTCTATTATTGATCTATTGTTTTTTCTATGTATTTATACAGGTGGGGTTTACTCCGCTTTATATGGCTGCTCAAGAGAATCATCTAGATATCGTCAATCTTTTGCTGGCCAAGGGAGCGAATCCGTCATTGACAACCAGCGTACGTTAAATTTAAACTATTTACATGACGAGTTACTCTAAAAGTATTTTAAAAACGAGAACGTAAAACTACGTATAAATATGGTCTCATTTAGGGAACTGACGTAGCTTGGCGCTCATAAAAACGGGCTATCATTTAGCCATAATAGATCGACCAAGTTAATCGGAGAATTAATTTAAATAAAATTTTGGAATAATACTATAAATGCTATAATCAGGTGAAAAATCACTAAGGAATAAAAATTGTGATTACAGATATCAAATTCGGCCTTATTATTTCAATTTTTAATTTATATTCGCTAGACAGCTTTGGTTAATTCTTAGACATTGCTTGCGTTTGTTTATTTAACAGGATATTATTTAAGCTTTATTTCACCTTGGAATTATTCCCTTATATGCTAAAAATGTAAGCTGGACGTATTTATTTATGCATGAGTTCTTTTCATGACCACATTGATTATCGCTTTCGTCTTTACACAGTTTGATTTCAAACGCATTCTTTAGTCCATTTTATTCATTAATTTGTTTGTTTAGTTTCGGTCATTTCATTTCATTTGTGGGTAGCGAGTTCAACTTAATTTGTATTTATAACTACTTCGTATATCAACATTAACAACTTTGTTTATCTAACTTGTCGGAATTATTTTATCTCTCAAATTAAATCGTTAGGTTAATGGTTGAGTAGCAGAATTTATGTGAGTTTAATTATGAATAATATATTCCTCTGAATAGAGAAAGCAGCTTGATATTGTAGTGTGTGTAATATGAACGTTGTTTATTTAAACAACTGTCTCGTCTATACACAAGTGGTCAATTTACTTTATGTATATACTTGTATATGTGTTGAATGAATATTTGAATTAATTAAATGTTGATAGTAAGTTGTGTTAATACAAATTAAATGTTAACAAAACGAAAGATGAAATACTTCATTGTCTTTTGTGTTTCTTATTTGTGCGAGTGTGGACAAAGCTCTCTAATGATGAGCTAGGAAAATCTAGCTCGAAAGGCTAGAGAAAAAAAATCGTTATATTGTTTCAAAAATGCAAGAATATCTGATTAATAATGCCTGTTATTTGTTCAGCGAACCAATATGAGCATGGTTTCTTTCGTCATTTCTTCTGAGAATACTTCGTAATTCAGTTGGCATGCGCACATCTGCTCGCCGTTGCATTCCAAGTAAATTTATTAACAAAGGTTAATGAATCAGACAACTCTTTAAGGCTTACTATTAGTCCAACGCTTGCTAACATATATTTTTGTACTTAAATGTGGAATGTTTTTGCGCAGTGCTGTCCTGCTTGTTGTGGAGTTGACCGCATTTATCTTGTACGGCACTCTTAGTTCGGTAAAATCTTGAATGTTGTACATCTTCAGGTGCTCTGATTATTGGCCTTGATTGATGGGTTCTCACTTGTCCCTTCCTTTTTAAGCCTACCATCAGCTGATTGTCTGAAAATGACGTTAAAACAAGATTTTGCACTCTTCTTTTTCAGAATTTTCAGGACCTAATATCCAGTCCCATCTTCAGGGTTGACACCATACGCAC